>JANDJT010000081.1:1132894-1160397 GCA_024331685.1 Stegophilus panzeri
TGTCCATCTCAGATGAGACCGAGCCCAGAGAAGTGGGCGGAGCTTCTGGACAGTGTTGATGTATGGCTTCTGCTTTGTATAATAAAGCCTTAACTTGCATCTGTGGATGCAGCAGCGAATGGTGTCGACTGACAAAGGTTTACCAAAGTATTCCCGAGCCCATGTCAGGATCTCCATTACAGACTCATAATGGTTTTTAAGACCGTGACGTCTGAGGGATCAGCGATCACTCGCTTTCAGAAGTGGTTTTCAGCCTCGCCCTTTACACACCGAGATTTGACCAGATTCCTTCAATATTTTAATTATATTGTGCACTGTAGAAGGTGAAATGCCCAAAATCCTACTTGGCAAGCCTTGATCCATCCTTGCTCTTGAACGTCTAGGCCTTTTTTTGGAGGTTCCTTATATACTATGATTAGATGATTGCCTCACCTGTTTAACATCACCTTCTTATTTCAACTTCTCACATCGCTATTGGTCCTAAATTGCCCCTGTCCCAACTTTTTTGGAACGTGTCGCATGCATCAATTTCAAAATAAATGTTTACCTTCAAAAACTATACAGTTGATTAGTTAAAACATCAAATACCTCGTCTTTATACGTTTTTTATTATACATGTCAAAGTACATTTACAAAATCACTCCACTTTGTTTTTATTAGTGTTTTCCATACTGTCCCAACTTTTTCGGAATTGGGGTTGTATATGTCTGGCAGGCTGACATGAAACAAGCTTTATTAAGCAAAACTACCAATCCACTGTTCTAAAACAGAGAGAGACTTTGAATCAGCAGATTGTGAGAGACAAACTGAACTCATCAGACCTTTCACCTTATTGGATTTTCTGATAAGAACTGTTTTAGTTTTAAGGTTATGTAAACCTGGGTTTTTCCCTGAACCAACATTATTGCACACAGAAGTTTGTCAATGTGAATCAGCACAAGAGCATTCAACATGTACTCAATGGCCACATTATTAGATACACTTTGCATCTCTTTGGCCATCATTTTCTTTTCTTTTTTTTTTTAACCATTTTGTCTGTGTTAATGCAAACAGCATACATTTTTGCTAAAGGTGTGTATTTTTATTGGAATTTTAATATTTCACTCTCATTTGCTTTTATAAATCTATTTTAAACTAGATACACAAAATAGTTACACTCAGGGCCTTAAGGACAAAAACGTCCCCATTCAAACTGCAATATTTAATCCCTGTAACGTTCAAGCATAAAATCACGCGTTGTGTTAATAGGCTTTTATTTTGTTGACAAGGTTTCAAAACATTGATTTTTTTTTTTTAAATTCTGAAATGTGTATTATTTTCTCAGGTTTAGCCTCTGGGGAAAAAACAGGCACATCTCAAAAAATTTTAATACCGTGCACACGTTACTTTTTTTCCCCCTATAATTAAATTCAAAAAGTGGAACTTTCATTTATTCTAGATTTATTAAACGTAAAGTGAAATAATATCGAGCCTTTTTTTGTTTGAATCTTGATGATTACAGCTTACGGCTCATGGAAATCAAAAATGTCAGTATCCTTTATGGACCTGAGTGATAAGGTTTTTTTTGTTTTTTTTTTTAAAAATCTGACGCTGCATAAAAAATAGGAATGCTTCAAAAATGTTGTTGTAAATCGTTGACATATCAAAGACTGTAATAATCAAAGAAAAAAATTCTGCTTAGCATTTAGTATATGGAAAATAATTACTATTTTTCTTTTTCTCATGAACAAAAAAAAAAAAAGGGGCATTATGTAAACAAACCAGCATTTAAACGGTTAAATTTAAACTAAATTTAATGGTTAAATTTAAACAGCATTTAAACTACAGCCACTCTCCGAAATCTAGTGGAAAGCCTTCCCAGAAGATTGGAGGTCATTATAACAGCAAACAGGGGACGGAATCTGGAATGGGATATTTAGTGAGCACATATAGGTGTGACAGTCAGGTGTCCAAATACTTTTGGCCATATAGTGTATTTAAAAGAATCCATCTTGGATTTTCATCTTGGAATCTATCCAAGACCGTTATTTTCATTCATAGTAAATAAACCAGAGTGCGGTTGAAAGCTCAGTTTGGAATGGAGAGGGTGTCAAAGCTTTTGTTTGTTTTTTTGGTCTTATTAACTAAATAAGAACCACCGAGGGAAGGATTGTTTATAGCTGATATTACGTAAGTGAGGAACTGACTTGTTTTGTGGATGTACCATTAAATGTTAATGAAAATAAATAAACGGATAAAACGTATGCAGTGACACAAGCGAAAAGCATCCTCAAGTTTAATCTGATGATGGCACAGCAATCAATGCTCGGGAGCAAAGAGAACAAAATTGGACGTGCTCTCTGGGTGAGAGCGATGGCATTCTCTCTCTCTCTTCTCTCAATCACAGTGACACTAATCATGGGTGTCTGTGAGCTCATGAATGTGGAAGAGAGCAGACAGCACTTTCCTCTGAGTGTATTATGCTGTTAAGCTGCGATTGACTGGCTTCACTTGTCTCAGAGGAAGCACATGCTAGCCTTCACCCTCCCTGGTTTGGTAGCTGTCGTAATAATATGAGCAGGTGGGTGGCAATTGGCAGGAGACCAAATTGAGGAGGGAAAAAAAAGTATTATATGTTTTATTCATTATTTAAATTGAAGATTGAAATGGTTCACAAATCGCTGTGGTGTAGACGGAATAAAACACTTTGTGACGTGTTTTTATTAGAAAATAATCAACTATGGGGTAGAAATAGCCTCCGCTTCGGCTGTATCTCACAATTCTGTCGTGCTTTATTCCTTGCTTAACTTGTCAATTGCCTTTCTAACAAAAGGATAATCATTTTACAAGCAGGGCCAAACACAGCGAGTGGTTTCAGAGGATTTTCATGAGACTCGTGCAGTGTGTTAATTGTAGTCACTCACAGTGAGTTATTCAGACGGATTGCTCTTGTGATGGATATTTTGGTTGGCGTGTGGAAATGGCAAGGGTTTTGTTAATGTTTTTTAACTGAAGAAAGCATTCTAAGTACAGGCTTATTTATTTTCATTTATTTTCAATGTTGCAATTTATCTAAAAACCATCAGTATACGGACAAGGTCATTTTCACAAGGTTCATAAGACAAGTCCAAGGTTCATAATAACACAACAGCTTTTCTTGTGAGTGTTTCCTGCAGGGTGAGGAGTGAATATCAGAGTGCACAGGCTCCCTTCCTTTTTTTTTTTTTTAAGATATGAAGGATGGCTGGGGCTATCACTCTATGCACAGAGAGAGAGAGAGAGAGAGAGAGGGAGAGAGAAGGAGAGAGCAAGAGCACGCGAGAGAAAGCAAGAGAGAGGGAGAGAGCAAGAGCAAGTGAGGGAGCGAGAGAGGGGGAGCGAGAGAGATGTTTTATTAATAGTCACTGAGGCACAGAGGAACATATTTTAAAGCCTGTGTGTGTGTGTGTGTGTGTGTGTGTTTGTGTGTGTGTGTTTGGTGATAAGCACACAGAAGATATCTTTTCTAGATCTCTGACAAAACAAGCCTGTTTATCTGAAACAGATTTTAATGCAGTAAAAGCAAAGGGGAAAGGTCATGTTTGCATTGCTCACACGCGATTAAACCTCATGACAGACAGACAGACAGATGCACATGAAGCTATGCTAACATCACAGTTAGCTGAGAATGAAACCTGCTACTGAGGACCTTTAGAACATGTTTAATCTTTTGAGATTTGATCTCAGCTGAACTGAATATCGAGCTCACTTATTTTTGGCTTTATTCTGGGGAAATAGGTGCTGTTGCTCAACTGCTTGTAAAAGCTGGAGTGTTTGAAGGGTAGAAATAAGAGCACCATTTAAAAACACAAGCCCATGAGCCATTACACAGGTTATTAATACACTACATGAAAATCAGTGTATTTGGATATCCCTTCGTTTCTTTGTAACAAATGCAGAGTTATCTTTTAATTTCGATGCTTTTATGATTTATACAAGTTACAAGAAAATCTCTATTTGATCTCAATTAATAGCTTTTAAATAAATAAATAAATAAATAAATAAATAAGCTGTACTTCATGATGTTTAGACCTCAGAGCTAGAATAATTATTACACTTAAAGACAAACCTCATGCAAGCCAAAACACATGAGATCATGAACATGCTTTCTTCTCCTGATCATCTGACCCTATCTGATTATCATTTTGCTTTTGCAGTGTTGCCTCGCTGCTTTTAGCCTTAGCGCAGTGCCTTTGGGCTGATTTTATGGGAATGGAGTTAGAGCATGTGGTCAGATTTCAAAGCCTGACAGCATTTATTTAGATTTTTCTTGGGTGCATTCCGGAAAGAGGGGTCGGAAAATCCTAAATTTGATCTTGAATCTCAAACCCTGACTTTTACAGCAGCTTTGATGAGCCAGTAGGAGCAGACGTTTTATTTTGTCTTTTATAACAGCTGATTTGGGACATTATTTTACAATTCCTGCATTTACATACTGATTTCATATAACAAACATAGGTCCACCACAGAGGTCAGTATAAGCTAATATACGTCATTTTCTTTTGTTTCCCCAACTTTGTGTTAGTTTGAGTCTAATCTTGGGTCCTGCTTCATCATTGTTTAGATACTGAGCTATGCATCCATCCATCCATTCCTCTCTCTCTAGCCTAATTGTTCTGAACTGGTGTCCACTTGTACTTGGCCCATTCATCTTATTTGAGAAGTGATTAGTGGTCTTGGGTTCTCATCACAAAAAGCAGCTCATTTCAGCATTTTGGACTTAAATAAAAAGTTCACGCGACACATTTTTAGTTACAGGATGCCCTGTTCCACTTTCCTTAAATTGCCCCTGCTTTCTGTACCGTAGGTGAAATTAATCATTTATAGAACCTGGCAGCTTGAGCTTCCTTCCCTTCCAACATCTCCTTACACACACACACACACACACACACACACACACACCCTTTTACTCACATAAACACAGGAAAAGGGTCGAGAAATCCAAAAGTAAACCTCTTATGCAATGCGGTTCATGTTCCCCGATAGACGTTGCCAAAAAGCAGCTCTGCCTTATAACCTATTGAACACACCTGATCCAAATCATGAGTTGAATCCTGTCTGTACTGTAGGGCTCGAACGTCCAGGATGTGGATTTGGATATTCGACCAATCAAATAAAAAGGTTTGTTAACGAGCGAATAAAAGTTGAAGAAAAGCACATTGGCATAAACTAGTTAATACAGTCCCTGCCAAGTAGCTAAATACAATAAAGTAAAAATAATTCTTAAAGTAATCAGGTTCAAACACACTTCTAAATGAATACTGGAAGTATTTCCTTCCACTGTGCAGTTTAAACAAGTAAAGCTTTCAAATCAGTCTTCCCCAGCTTTTGAATTAAAGCCAGGATGTGGCAGCCTGAATCTTTGTGCTAATGAGTGGCTGCTAGTAAACAGGGCAAGATTAATGTTTTAATTTGCATCAAGCAGTGCAGTTGGAGCTTGACTATGACTTCTGAAACTAGAAATATTTTATATATATATATATATAAAAAATCAGAGGAAGCGACTCTGGGGCAGAACTAAATGTTAATCTTCATTCACAACTTCATACATTTTAAATTCCATTGCAATACTAATGACCTCTTTTGAGTGACCCGATTATAAAAACATTGCTTTTTGACAGATATAAGCTGAGGTTCCGCTGATTTGCTTACCTTTTTAGATTGTGGTGCTGTGCATTCACAGCCCAAAAGTTATTACACCTAGTAGTCTAAATGGGAACGGCAATAACGTGCTAATGGAGGCCCATTGGGGGACGATTCAGGCTGCCCCACGCTTGCTCTATGAACATTTCCAGTGGAAAAGGAGCAGTTAACGACCGGTCTGCCAGGGTCACATTTTAACACCAAACTGGGCTAGTATTAAAATACTCCAAGGCCACCAAGATCTTGCAAATAATCAGAACTAAAGTCTAATACATTTCTCTTAACAAAGGAAAAGTGCAGACCGTGTGTTTATGGTGTACAGAACCATTCCTATTCTATGTAAGATATATTGCAAAGACTGGGAGAGGGAAAGAGGGATTATGGAGTGAATAACATCCAAAACATCAGAAATTGCACCTTGTTTCCTGTGCAATGGCCTAGAGAAAGATGTCAAATGTGTCTCCCTTTTCCAACACCTGAACTCTTTGGGCTGTTTGAAGTCTTGTAGTTTTTGAGACATAGTTGGGATGGAAGCCTCTCAACTCTGGTCAGTGTTATCTCTTCTGAACGGACCTCGCACCCTAGTGATGGGAAACAAATCTGCTATATCGAATACAAAAAAGGTACTCAAGTCTACATCTAAAACCAAACAAGATAAGCTGCTAGACTGTGTGCTGAATGAGTATGTCGTCAACACTCAAATGCCTATTCCAGGCTTACTCTGAAATAAGTGTACAGCACGTCACATGTAAAAGCCCCTTGACTTAATTTTGTTTGTATGAGCCACTTCAGTATATAAGAAAGCATAAAAATTATTATTCAAATACAACAACATTTCAAAGTACATAACTATGTGGTATGTTTGAAGTGATAACGTTTATGAGAATAGATTTATTAATATTAATTAAAACTACTGACACTACAGAAGCATAGCTGAAGTTTTTATTTTATTGCATTTAAAACACGCATTGGATGCTTACATAAACACACATATTTACAATATAAAACACTGTGACTAAACACGAACTGCAGCACATCGTGAGTGTTTATAAGGCAAAGTTGTGGTAATAAAATAAATGTATTATTTGTTATATTTTAAAGCCATTGAAGTACAGTGCAAGACTAACATTTTCACTCGCATTCAAATCAGTAAGCAGCAAAAAGTGCATCAGAAAACATGGCCAAATCATTCATATCATCTCCTCAAATTCATACAGAAACTATCGGCGTTTTAGCAAACATTTCACAACGTAGCTAGAACGCTCACTTAGAGACTACCTTTCCAGTTTGAATACTCGTTAAAAGTTGTTTTAATCGTCTTTCCAATTTCTATTCCTGCTATTTAAATGTGCTCGTGTATTTTTGTTTTACTCCTGGATCCTCAGTTCATCAGATAACTGCCAGCCATTAACAGAAGTACTAAGGAACTATTGCACAGTCCTAACTTTGAGTTTATCTACCTAGCAGTAATCTTACATGAAACCAGACAGCAGGCAGAATCTCATTGTGGTGCCAAGTTGCTGAGGAAACCATGAGAAAAGGGATTTAGCTGTGCGTGTAGCTCGCACGCTGATCCGCAGTCTCAATACAGCTCGTTCCCTGATTACAGAAACATCAACGCGGACATGCAAACCTGATTTGCTCACAAGGTTACGACATGAAGAAAAACTCCAGCACTGAGCAATTTTGTGCAAACACTGATTAGCATACTCCATAACTACTGATGCGGCTTGGTTACAGATAAGGATTTGTGATAAGCATACATACAGAAGAATCTAATATTTAAACAGGGGTGGGAAAAGTACTGGAGAAATTATACTCAAGTGAAATGATGGATAATGTGTCAAAATCTTACTTAATCTTACCAAAAATGTACTAAAGTGAAAGTCAGAAAGTTGCTGCTTTTAAATGTACTTCGGTATTTAAGAGCAACTAACTATTTCCTATGAGCTCGTCATGCACAGTAACGGTCCCTCCAGGATTTTGCGCGCACGGAATTAATGCACAAATCAAGCAAACTCCACAATATTCGCACGAGCTTGCAATTTTTCCAAAGTTACCGCAAATTTTCCATGGATTTGGGCCAAGATGCATCATGTGAGGTCATCACAACACGCATTCAAGCAAAGCCCTCTTTGATTCACGTGCGTTGAACGCGAGTACAGCTAAAAGGTCTCATTTACCAACAAATATCACTGAGAAAGACCGTGCAGACCAATTTCGTCCACTTGCAATTTGGCCAATTCAAGTAGCTTTCCATTTAAAAAACAAACCCCACAAAAATCTCCTCAGATTCCATTGCAAATTTTGAGAAAAACACGAACAAAACAAACAAACAAAAATCACGCGTTTCTGGCTGCAACGATCACCAAAAAAACAAAACAAAACAAAAAAAAAAAAACAACCAATATTTACCATTAGCTAGAATCTGACTTGGCCAAAAAATGTTACTAGTCTAACCTGGCATTAACCAAGAAATCAAACTAACTTAGCCAGTTAATATCAGCAAATTGGCAAAACATACCTCAACAGGCTTTTTTTTTTTTTTTTTTTTTTTAAATTAGATGGCGTTCATGCCTTTTTGAGAGGCGAAGAGAATTTTCATTTCACACGAGACTTTGCTTGGTTCAGAATATTGAGGTAGGGCTAGGGGTGCTCATCCTCACGTTTAACACGGCAGTCTTTTGGCTGATCCATGTCCAGCTGTAGCATTAACCACATTATAGCTATTTAATAGATTCAATCCGGCCCATTTGATTTCTATACAGCGTACAGTTGATGGCTGGATGAGAGAAGAGACCTTCGAGATTTGTAACTTTGAAGTACTTTGAAGATCTGATTAAACAAAAGGAGTAAAAAGCACGTTTTTTTTTTTCCCCCTTCTTCTTCTTGGAAATGTAATTAAGTAAGAGAACAAGTATTCAACTTTGATAACGTGCAAGTAAAGTATAAAGACCTCAAAATAATACTCAAGTATGGAAAGGAAGTACAATTACTTAAGTATTTTCCATCCCTGCATATAATTAATTATTTGGCAAAATTACATTGCATAACAACTAGAGCAGACATATCAATGGAAAATAAACCATTTCTCTGAGTAGTGTAGGACACCTAAATATTGTTATTGCTGGTTAAAGAGCCACAGGACAAACGCCGTCAACATGAGCATATCCAAACTGTCATACAAGCTAATCACTGATTGAAGGTGAAAATGTGCATATTGGTATTATTATTATTGCTACATTAACAGTATCACAGCCTCATGCATCATATTTATGCTAACATCTGTTTGAAATAATGCACCTGTGATGAATATTATTGCTATATAGAATGTCACCGATATGTTTTTGTTTCACGCGTACCCCCAATTCTTATTGAGAAGAATCTCATCCTCTTGCCCAGTCACTGCAAAATAGCGGTTTTCGCACTCCTCCCAGCGCCGGATCTTTCCCTCCTCAACCAAGATAAACTTCCACTCAACCTGGCTGTCCAATGGGAGACCGATAGTGCAGAACCAAAACCCATTCTCAACACTCCTCAGAGGAACAAAGCTCTCCCAGGACCCCAGCTCCTGCTGGTTCCCAGTTACAGCCAGAATCTGGTTTGGGGAGTGCGTGATGTAGTGCACTCTGAAGCTGACTTGTACAAGCTGGGGCATTGGCAACACCATTCCTACTTTCTTATTCAAAAGATCCCCTTCATTATTAGCCACACCAGTGGTGGTGTCCTGTGGGACGTCTGTCTTGTCTCGGTGTGACATCATCTCTTCGGCAGGAAGTCCGAAACTGGTGGTAGCTGGAACCGGAGAATGAGAAACGTCGAGCTTGAATCCATAACCAGTCTTACTTGGAGTCAGAGTTAGCCAGGGCAGATCTCTGGTGTCTGGTGGTCCAGTGCTAAGCCACTCATTGCTGTCCATAATGGCCTCCATAATGCTGATCTCATTCTTCTTCTGGCTCACGTCTGCTGGTGTGACCTCTGTTCTATCTTTGATCTCTTCCTTGAGTTGCAGAGGTGCTAATGAATCCCCTTGCAAACCAGGCACAGTAAAGCCCAGGTAGTTCTGCGGTGGATTGGTGAGAATATCGCCCAATGTGCTGCTCAGATGCTGCTGGGTGGCCAAACGGTCATCAATGTTGCCCACTGTTGTCTGCAAGCTATTGAGGCGGTCACCGAAGTCCTGACAGCTTCTGACCTCGTTCTTAGGCTTGACTTTCTCCGATGCCAAATTACTCAAGAGATCAGACTGTTCATCATAGCAGTAGGAGTCAATGTCATTCATCTGACAAACACTCCTCTCAAATGCTTTGGTTGCAACCTCAGTGTCTTCCATCTTTGTCTTTTTTTGGAGAGCATCTGAACTTGTACTATAAGAAGAAGAAATATCCAACACTGGGTTAGTTACAGTTATCTCCTCCTCATTAGGTCTGTTTGCAATTTCTTGAGATAAGAGCGTGTTGTCTAACAGATCTTCCACAGACTGGCACTTTTCAACAGGGAGATTTTTAGCTTCCAAAATCTCCTGGGCGCTCTCCGTTTCAGACGGCTCATCCACGTCTACATGCGGTTCCATCTCAGACTCGTCATCGCAGGCATTTTCCTTCACACTATTCTCAGGCTTGTCTTCAGAGGGTCTGCTACCATTATCCTGATAATCAAACAAATCTGACTGCACACTAGAACTCTGAACAGTATCACAGCCATCATGCGTGCATTTCATATGATCCTTGCCAGTTCCAGTGGTGTCACCAACATTGGAACCAGTTACAGGTTCAGCAGAAGGTTCTTTCACATTCTCATGGGTGGGTTTTTTCAGGTTTTCCTCCAGAAGGTCTGAAGGTGTTTGTGTATGGTTTTCAGGAGACAGGATAACCATTTCATGGGAATCAACATCCCAGTCCTCAGAGCCTCCATCGTCACTTCCTTTGGAGGGGGAAAAAAAAAGCAAAGACAGACATGACCTTTCACAGTGTATAATTATGAGGCAACACGGCAGCCAGATTACCCTAGTTATTCATCACCATTAGAGAATGTCTGGATCTTATAAAGTGCAAACACATGATTTTCAAATATTAAACATGCCAAAGTAGCTACACTTTTTTGCCTGGTGACTTACCAACGATTTGGGAACTTCTCATTTGGAACATTTATTTAGATTGTGCTGTACAGAGGGTTGCATGGCCACCTCATAGCACCAGAGTCCTCTCTGTTTAGAGCAGTGGTCATCGACCCTCTTCCTTGAGATCAGCCTTCCTGCAGGTTTCATTTCCAACCAAAAATCTCTTGTTTGGAGCTAAAGTCTTCAGGAAGGTAGACCTCCAGGCACAGGGTTGGTGACCACTGGTTTAGAGTTTCTGTGCATATTCTTTCTTAGTCTGCATGGGTTTCCTCCAAACAGAAGGTGCAATGGTTACTCTTAATTGCTCCATCGGATAGGCTCCATTTATGTTCACAATTATGTCAAAGATTCTCTCAAGTTTAACTTAAAAAAATAAATAAATAAAAAATCATTATTATAAAACATTCTTATGATAACAGTTCATAAATTATGGAGCACATATATTTACATACTGTTTATTGTGAATAAATTAAAACAAAAATAAATAAAAAAAACAGCTCAAATCAATAAGGGGTTTAAAGGAAAAATATTGATAAAGGGGCTTGAGTTTGTGAGGTTAAATCCACGCGGTTAGATGATCACGTGACTGACCCTCACCATCAAGGGTGGGTCACATGGCCAGCATCTTACGTCATCCGGGAAAACCTTTCATTTATGCCCTTCTTATTAATTCTCTGCTTCCGGTCTAGGTCGGATGTTTGGAAATGACAACTTTATATTAAAGCTGGACATGACTAATCATGAAACTGTTTTCGAAACTGCAATTAAAGTTTAAAAAAAAAAAAAAAAAAAAAAAAAAAAAAAAAAGCGAGAAACTGACAATATTTGGGCATGCTCAACAGGTACACTATTTTAAAAGTTATAGGCTAATACATTTTAAGACACCGCAGATATCATTAGTGACGTATATTTTATTCGAGGACATTTTCACAGTGACCACCAGCTGTTGCTTTTTCCGCCATTTACGGTTAGTCACTCAGCACGTGAAGCAAACACACTGTGGTATTTCTCCAGGAACCAGCACTACACCTGTTTCTACTCAAATTTCTCTTCAAACTAACAGTTTCCTCCATTTTACCTGTTGACTTGCTCCAGTCATCTTCATTTCCTTCTCCTCGTCGTCCCGCTGCTTCCTTTTCCGTTTCGCTCGTGTTATCTTCGCGGCCCCTTTCCCTTCGTTGACCTTTAACGGCTCGGTAAATGAGAAACGCGCCCCACACCGACAGCGAGGCGACAATAATCACCAGTAAGGCGGCCGCGGTCTCGTAGCCCCCAATAACCCCGAAACGGCGGCTCATATCGACGGCCGTGGCTGCAGTCGCTAAAAGCTCGTCACGCGCGTCTATTTAATGTGAAACACGCGCGTGGTTTCCTTCCACGCGCACTGTTACAGAACCGAGCTCGCGTTGCAGCGCAGATTAAAACAAATCCGTGTCCGCAGTCAGGTGAGCTCTCTGCCAATGGGCTTCTCTCTGTGGCTCACTCTCCCTCCCCCTTCTCTCTCTCTCTCTCTCTCTCTCTCTCTCTCTCTCTCTCTCTTTTTTCTCTCGCTCTCTCTCTCACAGTGTCTGTCCTCCTGGTTCACGCTTTTCTCATTTTCTAACTGCTTTATCCCAGTCGGGGTTGCAATGGCTCCAGAGCCAGAACACCTGTCACAAAAAAAGGGTGGGGGGGAATACCAGTTTATCAGGGCACTATGCACACACACTTATCCACACTTAAGGGCAAGTTATCATGGACTGTCCACCAAACAAATCCGCATAGTAACTGAGACTGACACTTACCAATATGGATTATTGTACTACTAATCAAAATAAAATAAAATAAAATAAAAACCCATTCAATTGCTAAATGGGATTATTTATGGCACCATAGATCAAATTGAGAGCAATGTCTGTGATCAGAAAACTCAACCGGCAAAAGAGTGACCTGCATTCGAAAATGATGACACCCAATATTTTGTTTTGTAACCAGCTAGTGTAATATCGTTGTGTAGTATCTCTCCATATTCTGCACCTACCTCAATATACATACAGTATTTCCCACCTCAGAAGACCTTTCGTATACCTTTCCTATCTCAGTATACTGTACATGTTATGTACCATGCTATACATCGTTCCTACTACAGTATACACTTTTTTTTTCTTTACCTCAGACCTGTCCTACTTCAGTATACACCTTACCTGCAACAGTATACACCTTTTCTACCTCAGTATACAAATTTCTTGTCATTATACACCTTTCCTGACTATATGCTTTTCCTACCACAGTATACACTTTTCCTATGTCAGTATACACCTTCTTTCCACAGTATACACTTTTCCTATGTCAGTATACACCTTCTTTCCACAGTATACACCTTTCCTATGTCAGTATACACCTTTCCTACCTCAGTATGCACTTTTCCTACCACACTATACACCTTATTACCACAGTATGCACCTTTTCTACCACAGTATGCACCTTTTTTTTCCTTTTTACCTCAGTATATACCTGTCATACCTCAGTGTACAACTTTTCTACCTCAGTAAACTGCTGTATTCTCTTGTATTCTGTCTTTTTGTTGAACGTTCCTTCTCTCACTGTTGTCTGTGTTGAGTCCATTTCAGGTTTTCCACTCCAATGTATTTCGCTCCTGTGCGCCAGTACAGTTTTGTCCGTGCTTTGTTGCTCGTCGTCTTATCTGAAGGGCTATTTGAGTTAGCTTAATGCTGATTGCCTTGTTGCTGCTTACTGAAAGTGTGACTGATTTGATTAGTGCATCTTGTGATCAGTTTGGACTTTGTTATTTGCATTTCCCCCTTTGATTTGGCATGGATGTTGTTGCCAGACAGGCCGGTGTGAGTATTTAAGAAACACTACTTGAAAAACAGTCTATAGAGTTTACACAGAATGGTCAAAACAACCAGTGAGTGTCAGTTCTGTGGGCAGAAACGCATTGTTGATGAGAGAGGTCAGAGGACAATGGCCAGAGGGTTTGAGCTGACAGGAAGGCTACAGTAAATCACATAACCACACTTTACAACTCTTTTCACACTTTGTTCTTTCTGGGTCCCATTGTTTTGTGATGATTAATTCATCCTGCAAGTCTTGTCAGTTAAATGAGGCTTATTTAAGAGGCACAGTTCATGCAGTTTGAGTTCAGTGTTCCAAAAAGACAAAACATTTACCCCCTTTTGACACTTTCTCTTAATCTGTCTATCATTCTGACCTTCTGGATAGGCTCAGAACATGTCGTACCATCGTGGGTATGCGTCAGGTGAATTCGAGGAGCAGGATTCTCCAGATGATCAGCATCTGGGTTCCAAGACTTCTAGCCATTTAGAGAGAGTGAAAAGCAAGGAGAGACAAAAAGAAGAGGTGAGCCAGAAGCTAAGGAGCAGTGATTGCTCACGAAGCAGAAATAATCAGTTGGTCTCTAATGACCAATACACCTCACGTCTCGGGAAACATTGCATCAGTGTCACAAAGAATTCTACTAATGTACTTCAGTCTGCATTTTTAGCTTTTGCAGAGAACTAAGTATTAGCTAGGGCCAACGTGAGCAAGTCCTTTCTCTTGTGTACTGAAAGCAACTTTAAAATGAAGAGCTGGAAGAAAGCCAGAGAGGTGCAACATCGGAAATTCCAGGCCACACTAGATTCACTGATCGAGGAGTTTGAAATCAGGATCCAGAAAATAAAAACACAACGAGTGAGATTCAGAGTTCACTACGTAACACGCTCCCCGAGACAAGTTCTGGCTGTGACATGGAACCAGCATAACCTCAGTGTCTGGAAGAGCTTTGTTCTGACTTTGTTATGGATTCTGGTTTTGCACCGTCATCTTTCCTATGGGCATCCAATTGGAGTGGAAATTCGTACTGGTGGAGGATGGAGAGATGGTGTGCTGGGAGGAGTGCGGGAATCGGCTGCTGGAGGTCCCCAGAAAAGTGGAAGATGAAGAGATCCAGCTTTACTGCACATGGGGATATCACTGAACTGCTAAAATAGTTTGCAGATGTGTCCTTTCTCATGGTGACCGTACCTGTGGAACATCGGCTTATAGTATTTACATATGATTTGTGTTCACATTAAACTTTGACTTGACTTTTTTTTAAAGGTGTTTTTAATCGCATACATTTTTGATGTGATTTTATTTATCTATTTATTTATTTACATATAAGCTTTCGATTAATTAAACATACTACTTCTATACAGATATAGAGACTCTAAAATATTAAAATTGTATATTACAATATGCAAAAATGCGGTTCGGGTTTTGATTCGTTAACGTCGCTGTCGTTCATCTAAACCGCTGTTTGATTGGTGGGTTGAATGCTGACGCTGGAAGGTGACGTTTGTATCATCAGAGAAGGTCGCGGAAATTTCAACGCTTGGGGTATTTTTGTTTCCCCCAGAAAGATATTGTTTGGTAAGTTTGACGCGTTTTTGTCTGTTTTATTACGTCGCGATGAAGCGGTCTTTAAGCGATCTTCACTCCAGACCGAGCCACGAACTGTATTTTAGCTTTAATCCATCGACGTCGCTTGTTAGCCTGCTAGCCAAATAAACTGAGGCTAGTCTAAGCTTCCAGTTTAACAAGCAGCAGGTTTAAACATAAAATATCACTTTATATAATTAGTTGTTGTTTAAGCACTTAATTAATCAAACAAACAAACAAAACATATGGCAGCCAGATAGTCGGTTTCTCGCCTTCCTTAAACTGTATTTATTATTATCTCGCTAGCTGAGGTTATTAACTAGTAGCTGTCAGGCTGGATTCCAAATCGCACCATGCTTCCTGTATAGGCTCACTATTCTGAGGGTGAAGTTAATGGGCTTCAGCAGTGTAGTGTAGGAGCCGTTTGGGATTCAGCCGTCGCTGTTTTATTAGGTTGATTTGAAGCTTTGCATCAACTACACGACATGAGCGATATATATATTACACACACACAAACAGCTGAATCTACGCTTGACAAGTGTGTTTTCACAATTCCTTGTGACAATGACATTTTCCAAGTTTAACTATCAAGATTCTAAGTAACTGGAGACAGAATTTTTTTGTACTCCACGTAGATCATAAACCATTGAAATCGTTTGAGAAATGTAAACTTTACTGTGCTTTTTATCCAGAAAAACCACAGCTCCCCTGATTACTTGTATTTGTTTATAGGGCAGTCTTGCCCGGATCAATATGGCGGACACGTTGACGTGAATGCTTATGTGCGCATGCGCATAGGGTTTCTTTACAAAGTGACATCGCCATCTACTGGCCTGGCGTGCGTAATACGGCGTTTTTAGTCGTTTTGACGGATCCGTGTGACAGGGGATCATTTTGAGAACATTGTCGTCTGTACACAAAACCTTTCAAAAATGCAAAGGAAAAACTTTTCCGTTTTTAGTACATCGTTGTCGTGTAAACGTACCCTGAGTTTCAGATTATAAACGAGTCCATATTCTTGTCTCAGTATGGTATAATTTTTCACACTCGCTTTCACATTTCTTTTCTGTGTCCCCCCCAACCCCCAACCCCCAGCCTTTGGTCATGACGACTCTGGACGACAAGCTCCTGGGGGAGAAGCTGCAGTATTATTACAGCAGCAGTGAGGATGAGGAGAGCGACCATGAGGAAGATGAAGGCCGGTCCAAAACCATCAGGGAGCAGGAAGTGCTGCAGACTGAAATCGACTACAGTCCTGATGGCACTGCTGTTAACACTGGTGCGTATTTAACCTTCTCATCCTGTTCGATCTGTCTAATCTAATCTTAATACTTGTATTTGTCATTCATCTTTTTTTTTACTTTATAATATATATAATATAAATCTTGCTCTTCTAAATGTTTGCTACTTCTCATAATGGTTTTAGAAAAAGATCTCTCTCAAAAAAAGCCATGAAAATTGCTTCATGCAGAAATACACTGAATATTACTGACAATGATTAGATAATCTATCACAGCATGAGAATAATAATAATAATAATAATAATAATAATAATGATGTGCTCATTCAGCCACAAGAGCATTAGTGAGATCAGACACTGATGTTGGGTGACGAGGCCCAGGGTGCATTCGGCATTCCAGTTCATCCCAAAGGTGTTCAGCGAGGTTGAGGTCAGGGCTCTGTGCAGGATACTCGAGTTCTTCCACTCCAAAGTTAATAAACCATGACTTCATGTTGCTAGCTTTATGCACAGGGGCATTGTGATGCTGGAACAGGTTTTGGCCTCCCTTAGTCCCAGCGAAGGGACTCTTCCACCTTCGTGTCAGTTGTCCACAAACTTTTGGTCATATAGCGTACGTCTCGCATGAAAACACAAGTTATGTCATGAGGCCAACAGCACAGCGTAACATAACACGTTCCCGTATATTCTGTTGCAACATGTTCCGCCATTTCCATCAAATGCCTTTTATAGTGTAAAGGAAGTGATGCGGTGCGCCACAGCGTGCTTCATGTCACAGTCCAAGTAATCAATAAAAAAAAAAATAGCTGTTGCAGCCATATTTTAGATATGCTGTGATATGCTGTGTGGCATTAATACGAGTGTCTGAATGCTGATTAACTGCCAGGAAGCGGAGTTATTCAGAAGAAAGAATTGCTCTTCGCTATAATAACATAAGTAATGTCACGTTCGGTCATTTTTGTTATACTCGCTAGATAAGAGATTGAAACAGCACAATTCTTTCTTTTTTTAATTCCTTTTGATAGTCATATGCCGTGTTCAATCAGCAACACGCATGTGATGTTCAATAAAGAATTTAATAAAAAAATAATCCTGATTAATAAAAAACCCTAATTTGCACTTATATGGGAGAACAAGGCTGTAAAAACAATTCTGACCTGTGTGTGTGTGTGTGTGTACTTGCAGGCCCAAAAGGTGTGATTAACGACTGGAGGAAGTACAAGCAGCTGGAGACAGAACAGCGAGCCGAGCAACAGAAGGAGATGGAGCGGCTGATCAAGAAGCTCAGCATGACCTGCAGATCGCAGCTGGATGACGAGGCGGACAAGCAGAAGCAGAAGGAGCTTCAGGACAAGATCAATGGCAAGGTTAGATGCCATCTTTTGAACAGTGCAGCTAAAGCAAACTGTTTCTCCAGACAAACAGTGTGTAAAATGGCCTAACGTTGCTGTGTGGGAAGCTTAATTTGCTCAGTTACTCCGCTAGAACCAACTCAGGCTGGCGGTGAACTTCAGAAGAGAAGTAGTGGTTTGAGTTCCTCACTCTGAGGACCTCGAGTGTCCAAATAGAACTTTATCTTTCTTTCGTTCCTTCTTTTGTCTTCAGGTAACGCTGCGAGTTGACGAGGAGGAGGAGGAGGACGACGACGAAGCCTTCCTCCAGCAGTACCGGCTGCAGCGCATGGAGGAAATGAGGCGGCAGCTGAGTGGCGGGCGACGTTTCGAACGCGTCATCTCCATTTCCTCGGGCGAGGAGTTCCTGCACGCCATCGATGAGGAGGGCAGAGGCACTCTAGTGCTGGTGCACATTTTCGAGCCCGACGTGCCCGCCTGCCAGGCCATGGAGGGAAGCCTGATTTGTCTCGCTCTGCAGTACCCGGAGGTGACGAGCATCTTCCAAAAGCTGCGGGAATGCTTCATGCAGAAATGCCACTGTGGCTAATGTCAATACGTGTACAGTTGGGGGGTCGGGTGATTAGGAGTAGTACAAACATGCTAACAGGAAAAATGCTAAAGTAGCAAAACTGTAAATAATCTAAATGATCTGCACATGTTGACATCATTACTTGAACACTTCCTGTGTATATAGGCTTTATTCTTCTACTAATATTCTAATGTTTTGTCTCACGCGTTGTTTGTTTGTACAGCCGTAGAAGAAAACCCCGGATTTTGCTTAAAGGGAACCCCGACTATGAATACTTGTACGGCTTATTAGGTTAACGCTGACATCCGCTATATACATCCGCTATACAAAAACACTCTAGATGTCAGTTTGAAAATAAATAAATCAATCAATCAATCAATCCTTTCACTCGTAGGCCGCCATTGTTGTTTCCGTCGCAATGCATTCCGGGTAGTGACGTCAAATGGTTGCAACGGTCTTGATTCTCCAGCGACCCTACAGCGATATAAACATGTCTTCAGCCTTTTCAGTTTGAACCCGAGTGTCTGCGTCACGGTGTCTGTGCAGCAACTGTACGTCTGTGACAACCGACTCACGACTTAAATCGCATCCTCGAGATATAACGCGTAAAAATTCACACTGTATTGTTTAGTTAGAGCTGAATTAGTATGCTCTTGAGCAGGTCTGAGGTTCCAGGCTTGTTGTGTTGGAAACGAGTCCGATGACAGATTCAAAGCGCGGACATCTTCAGGATCAGGCGAAACCTTCAACAGTACAACCCAGTGATCAGTAATCCACGGGCAAGAACAGGACCCAGGAAGCCCAGACTGCTTTTATATGCTTTATTTAAAGCAAGCTGTAGAAGCAAAAAAAATAATGATCTGTGATGCATAACATTTTTATTGGCACTCTCTGGCTGTCCTCATTGTGACTTGGGTGTGTGTGTTTGTGTTTGTTGCAGGTGAAGTTCTGTGCGGCGCAGGGCTCCGTGCTGGGCACCAGCGCTCTGTTTCGCAGCTCAGCGCTGCCCGCACTGCTGCTGTACCGCGGTGGCGATCTGGTGGGCAACCTGGTACGTGTCTCCGACCAGCTGGGCGATGACTTCTACGCCACCGACGTGGAGGCATTGCTGCAGGAGTACGGCCTGCTCCCTGAGATAAACCCACACACGACCACACACTCGTCCATCCGCACCGGCAACACCAACGACTCCGACAGTGACCTGGATATAGATTAAAGGCAAATACGCAATATGTACACACTGCTACGCAATAACTCAATCGCTGGCTGAAATGACCAAAACCAGTCACATCTGAGTACACACACACTCACTCTCACACTCACACTTAACCCTCTAGCAACTTTCACAGTGGCCTGGATGTGGACTATGCACACCTAGTGTACACTCTCACACACACACACACACAGGCAACTCTATAACAGCTCATGAGCGTTTGAAGTGACCAAAACAAATCTCAGATAGATGGACACACACACACAACTTTCTTTTGATCCCTGCTAATATGTGACTTTAATTAGTGGACCTCTTCTACAGAATTTTGTACACAACTTGATTCACTGGACCAAAACAAACAAACAAACAAACAAACACAAGAAAACCTGTTGCAGGATGTTCAGGTGTGTGTGTGTGTGTGGTGTGGTGTAGACAGAGATAAGAATAGATAAGGGTCATTTGTTAGTGTGTGTACATTTTGCATGTCCTCTCAGAAACGCTAGATTTTCTTTTGGGTACCGAGGTAAAAGTTAGTCATACATTGTTTAGCGACAGTAATACACAAGTCAATGAAAATCCCTAAAAGATCATCTGAGACTGTTTCAGTATGTAATCATTATCAGAACCTTGTGAAATGTGTTCCTATCTTTATTTTAATATGAAAGCCTTTGTCTGTGCTCGACGCCGTCCTGGAGGTCAAACATCCATCTGTGTGTAACTATTTATTCTAGTTTTAGTTAAACGTGTCGGGTTTGTTTTTGTTGTTTTTCTATGTGCATTGTTTTAGCTTTAAATGGGGAAACTTTTGTCTGAGACATTTCTGTTAGTTTTCTACATTTTATAAATGTCCATTATGTCACCAGTGGGGAAAAAATAAAAACAAAATAGCTTGTGATTCCGATCCTTATTTATTTATTTATTTATTTATTTATTTATTTATTTATTTATTTATTTATTTATTTATAGTATTGGAAAGGGACCGTGTTTGAAAAACATGTTTACAACCGGAATTGGAGCCGGAATTCCCGTCACTAAGACCTCTCTGCTGTTAATGTCAGGTAAGTTTGGAGAAGATTCCACGCTAGAAAGAAAACCAGTCTGGAGTGGAGTGTGAAACACAATACTCAGCCAGCCTGCTTTTCATTGGTGACATGAGGTCGTACTGAAAAGCAACAACTTCACTGCATTGCTATTACGGTTCGATCTTCTTATTCTATACTGAAAAGCAGTCGGCAGGGGGCTTGCTTTTTAAGAACGCTCAACGCGTGTCAGAAGTGAATATTATCCACCGTTAAGGGTGATCCGTGCTGCTGCGTTGCGTTGCACTGCACCGTGTGATGCTGTTTATGTGAAATACACTACACAAACTGTGTTGCTTTGCACTAGTGACATACAGACACTGTTCACTGAAAAGCAAGACCTTCAATGCTCTGGTCTTATGTCATATTATCTCTTCAATGAAAAACAATCAGGGGATTGTTGTTTTTTTTTACGAAGTAAATGTTAGTAAATCTGTCCCGTGAATGCAATTCCCTTCGCACTGTATTTTACATTCATCACTCCGTTGCTCACGTGCCACACTGAAATGCAGCCATTGTCTATTCTGTAGCTCTATGCCATACTCTGGGATGTACCGAAGGTGCGTAGGCACCTATTGTCTTCGTTAGTTATCTTCTTCTTCTTCCCCACTGGGAGTCTGAAGTGTTTTTTGACTTTGGATGCATGTAAATCTGTTGTATGAGACCTCTAAAACAAAATTAGGCACGTTTCCAAAACCATAATAGGTGCTCTTTAAGTCATTTTAAACCAGCAGAGGGCTCCTATTTAATATCTGTTGGACAGGTGTTCTCTCACAACCACTTGTGTGAACAATCTCCTTGAATTACACTTAAAAAAAAATACAATCTTTGGGAACAGGTGTAGTTCAGAAGACTGCAGCAGTTTCATCGCTGCACTGAAACCAGGACGTGGCGCTCCTCTGTTTGGAAAAGTGACGTCTCGCGCGCTCGCAGCTCAGCGGCAGTGTGACGTCACATGTACACGTCGCTCAGGATGTGCTTCGCAAAGATGGCGGCCGAGTGTCAGCCTTAACGTCCTGCACAGCTGTAAGATTAACCGGCTGTATCATATATACCGAGTTTGTGGCTTAACAGTAAAGGTAAAGATCAGAGGTAATGTTTTGTGATGCTCTCTTCATCTGCTCTTTGCGAGATATCGCACTGTGTAACAGTGTGATCCGGGCTAGCATGCTAACCTGTAACGTCAAATGCTAGTTCGCTAGCTAATGCGAGCTGGTGCTGCGAGCCAGCCGCTAGTCGCTGGGGAAGATACTCCGGTGAAAACTTCATGATATACGATTCGTGTGCTGCTGTGTGTGACGGATTTTAAAGCACGACTTCGCCGTAGTTTTATTCGATTGATATTGTGGTGTATTTGCTAGTTAGCCGAAGTGCGTTAATCCGGCTTGATTAGCTGCTTCCAGCTGATTCCTCCTCGCCTCACTCAGCCAGCTGTATCACTTAATTAATTAAATTATTACTACTTGAACTTGTTTCGAAGCGTGCCAAGCGTTTTTGTCAGTTTATTTCTGCTTTATTTTAACACGAAGCTAATCTTTCTTTTTTTGTTTTGTTTTAAAAAAAAAAATTTTTTTATAATGCAATAACAAGGATAGTCGGTATCTCATGCTAATTAATATAGCGCGAGCATTTCAAAAGTAACTTTAAACTAGCTTGCATTCCAGATGTTGTAACACCGTTTAGTTCCTTGTTTAAACCTTTTTAAAAAAAATAATAATAATAATAAAGTTTCGCTTTCTCGGCACGGCTGTATATATTTAAAGGCTATTTAAAATGGTTCAGCTGGTTAGCTTTAAAGAGACCTTATTGATCCCGGAAGTGATGTCAGAGGCTCCATAACAAACGTGCGTGTGGTGAGAGATGCGCAGCTGTTCATACATTTCTATAGATGGCTTTTTATATATATATATATAAAGTATTTATGCACACAACTTTTGTTTGTATCCAGAATGCTCCACTGTGTGCATGAGGCTGGAGAAACTGGTGTGAGTTTTAATTTTAATTCTTAATTTTAGTTAATTCTGTGTAAAATTCTAATTCTAAAAATCTAGAGATGAGAAGTTTCTGTAATACTCAAACCAAGCCCGTCTGACACCAACATGGCACCATGGTCAAAGTCCCTGAATAATGTGAACACTAACTGAAGCTCTTGACTTGTATCTGCATAAGTTTACACACCGCGCTACTGTCATGTGTTTGGCTGATTGGATTATTGTATGAAGGATCAGGTGTTCCTAATAAAGTGGACGGTGAGCGTAGCTGACACTCCTTTCGTCAGGGACGTCCGATACGACATGTTTTAAAATGCTGTTCGAAAGTACCAACATACAGTAGACACGTATACCTTGAAGCATTACCTGAGAACAAGGTTGGATTTTTAAATTTAACACTCACTCAACGAGTGAAAGTGGATCAAGTGCGTATTAATTTACACCCATGTTTTGCATTTACACAGTTTAACTCACTATCACAGTTCTGTGACGGTGAAACAGTAGCCTTACTCTGAGATACATAAGGCCCTCGGCCTGATCCGATGAGGAAGTGTATCCAGCGTGAGGTTGTGTGTGTGTGTGTGTGTGTGTGTGTGTGTGTGTGCTGTGAGTTAGTTCGGTGTGGTAGTGTGCTTGCAAAAAAAAAAAAAAAAAAGAGAGAATGCTCATTTGTCTTTTTGGAAATGGCATTGTGACTAGGGGATTTATGTAATCCTTCATTATCATCAACAAATTATACCTAATTATACCTTTTAGAGTTTTCATGGTAATAAAAAAGATTTAGGTGCCGCAGGAATATTCGTGTGATGCACGTGCTCATGAACGGATCCGTTTTGCGATCTAGGGTTCTTCAGTGAGATTTTACACTGGCGCAGCACCTAATACCGCTGTTTACAAGATAATCCACGAACACTTCTCCTACAACAATCTACTCTTTATGTTGCGTCATAATCACAAGTGGGCCTTAATGCTCCCAGTCAATAAAATAACCTAACGAAGCTGTGAATATCTTTGCTCAATAACGAAATGACTTTTAAGACTTATTTCTGACCAGACTGTAACACTGACATCATTTCAGCAATAAGATTTGAAGCTGTTCAGGATCCGAGTACATGAAATGTTTTTAAAGTGTCCCAGCCCAGTATACATTTTCATTCATGGTGAGTTGTGAAGATAAATCTGCTTTGCCTGTGTGTGACTTTGCTGAAATTGCTTAAAATGAACAAGTAGATCCCTGGTTTAACAGGTCTTTAACCGAAAGTACAGGTCAGCAGGTGAATCACACTTGTACTATATATGTATATATTTATATAATAGTGTTCTCTTTATAAAATCATGGTGCGGCTCCCTTACTATATTTATAGATGTTGGAGAAATTTTGTGATGGAAAACCAGCTAAGAATTATTTGGAAACAATATCCTTTTGTGAAATTAACAATAAATTAACTTGGCTAAGATGTTCTATAGATGATGATGTATGTTTTTCTACTCTCATTAAATCAAACAACGTTTGTGCTTTTGCTCACCAGGGATAGTCTTCTGTCTTGAGCTCTGGGGGCCTGCAGTTAGCAGAGATGCAACCCCCTCCTCGTACTGCGCCACCTGGAGCAGGTGGTACACCACCACCACCTACCTTTGGTGGCTCAAATGCTTTCAGGAGAAATCGACCACACAAGCATGGAGCTGTGGCCCCCACTGCAGCATCAACTCCGCCTCCACAACCACTGACTGACCCTTTTGCCTTTGGCAGGCAAGGCTCTCCATCTGCAAGAGTAAGCAACCAGACTCCTCCCATAAACAGTAGTCCTCTTCCTATGCAAACCCCTCTCGCAGCAGGGTTTAACCAGACTGGTCCACCTCAAGGCCCACCATCAGGAGCACAAGTGCCAATAGCTGGTCCTGTACACACCTTTTTCACCCCTCATCCTGGTCCTTCAGGACCTCCATTGGCCTCTAACCCACCTTCCGCTGAACCTGGCTATTTCAGCTCCCAAGAACCAATGCCATACATTGCGCAGTTGCCTAACTCTGTCCCTCCTTTCAGGTCAAGCACAATGCATGCTCACAATGCAGCCCTGACCCCGCCAGTTCAAAGTACGCCTCCATTTCAGCCCACACCACCTGCTCCATCCCATTCTGGGCCTGATCATGGCAGTCGTCCTCCTTCCGTTCAGAACTACTTTCAGCCAACCAGTGATACACCACAGCCTTTTCTCGCACACCCACAGGCACAGGCTCCTCCACCTGCCCCCTTGCCCCACCCTGGCCCATTTCAGTCACACACTCAGAATCATAGTCAGTCAGCCATACTGAATATGGGTGAGCCATCAATTTCCCAGCAACAAAACTCTCACTTTTCAGCCCAGAGCTATTTCAGCCAGACAGGTGGTGTCTCAGAGCCATGGTTCAATCAGGTTCCACAGGACCCCTTGCAGCGTTCCTGCCCCCTTCCATATACTGTTCCATCTGCTGACCCTGGAACACTGTCCATGTTCTTTCATGGCAATGATGTAGAAAATGAAGAGACGCTTTCTGGGGAGGGCCATGTCAATGGGGTCCCTCACCCTCCCCAAGGCAGGGAAGTTAATGAAACCATTAATCCCTGTTTGAATGAAACTGGGAATGTCAAAGTGACTGCAGGTCCATGTGACTCAGTTGAGAATCTGGAATGTGTTCCAAATCAGGAGGTTTTACCTAATGAACCACCATCAAGCCATGCTTATGAGGCAGGGCCTAACTTGGAAACACCTGACACCGCCTCTCGTCCTGCACGATCTGCAAGTGTCTCATCCAGCTATAGCAATGTCAGTCACAGCAGTGGTCATGCCCCCCACAGTAGCAGCCACCCTCCTCGACGACACCAGGGGGTTGTTGGTACGTTTATCCAACAAGAAAGCCCCCGGCCCCCTGATACACCAGCATCCCACCCTTCTGCTGGTGGTTACTTTGAACAGATAGATTCTGCTCCTGCTCCAGAGCTAAGTCCTACTTTCCCCACACCCAGCCCTCCAAAGCCAGTTGGGGTGTTCCAGGCCAGTGCTAACTCTTCCTTTGAGCCTGTGCGATCACATAGTGTAGGGGTTAGACCTGCTGAAGTTGACCGTGCTAGAATGGTAGTGGAAAAAGGTGGAGGTGACGTATTGCCTGGCAACTTAGAGCAGCCTCCAGACAACATAGAAACAATCTACTTTCCAGGAGTACAGGATCGCAGGCCTTCATCTCGCGCTCAGGGGTCGCGACGACTCTGTGATAGTCCTGCCACAGCCCTCTGGGCTCAAAGTGATGCAGCTAGTCTTGGTGCTAATATACTTTTGGCACCTGCAGCACCTCTTCTTGCTGCTACTATAGCTTCATCATGTAAGCCCAGTACTGAGATTATCCAGCCACCAGAAGATGGGCCCCTGGATCTGCAGCCTCCCAGGGCACATCCACAGCGTCACTCGGAGAACCTTGAGAACCCACCTGATTCAGCTCCTCAGGCAAGTTCGGGGTATGCTTCTTTGCTAGTGTCCACGCCTCCCACAGATGGTTTAAACCAGTCTGTCTTGATTGCTACACCCTCTTCCAATTATACAGTGATTTCTCCTCAAATGTCTGTCCAAGCAACCAATCAAATGAGTCCCAAGGAAGCAAATGTGCATGTTCAGCCACCATCTCAAGCCCAAGTGGCGAGTCAATTGCCACAGGGTTTCTACTCGGCTAATCAACCACCTCCTCTTTTCTCTCAAGCACCAATTAACTTTCACCCACCTTCAAACCAGAGCGTGTTAAATATGTCAAGAGAAGTCCAAGATGCTCCACTTCCTGTCCAACCAGCCCACCCTACTACTCTGAAGGCCCAATCACCGAGAAGTGACTCCCAATCACTTCCACCTTCTAATTCACAGATTCCTTCGTCTGCTTCTGCCATCAATCAGAATCATCGCTCAAATTATGAACTGCTTGATTTTTCTATGCATCAAACACAGAGCACAAATCAGGCCCCTTCTCATTCAGCCCCTGCCCCAGTAAATAATGCAGCTGGCTTTTACTTGCAGGTCACCAAAGATGCGCAGCAAGGGGCACGAGCGGATAGTGAGCCTCCGCTTCAACCACAAACCCCAAATCCCCCTAGAGCTCCCAGTAATCAATCTAGCAATGGCCCCTCTGGTCCCCCCAATCCGGCTCATCCAGCGTCACAGTATCAACCTCCCCCACAGGCTACACCTCTTTCTCAAACCACCCCTTCCTCCACATATCCTCCTCAATCTGGAAATCCTGCTGCTACACATGACCCCCAGCGTCCCCCGTCTGCACTTGGGGGTCAGCATGGTTATGGTGCTCCACCTCCCATGCCTCCTGGGCCTGGATTTAACAGCTACTACACAGAGTACCAGGATGGAAGGCCTCCTGTCCCACCTCTGTACCCACACATGGACCCAAGGGCTCAGGCTCAGAACTACTACCAGGTATACTTGCGTTTCCTTCATTCACATAATCATTAAAGTAAGGTGTGGTAGGGATGATGAGTTAACAGTTTAACCGACAAATAATAAACTGATCACTAATATTATTTTTAAAATAATACCATTTGAGCTCTGAATCTGTAGTTTTGTTATTCAAGTTATGTGGGACATGATGCCACAATAGCGTACAAATATTTTTATTTTTGTTTTTTTATATAGTTTTCTCCTAAATTTGGTCTTCCCAATTCCCACCCACTAGCTAACTCCAACCGGGAAGGGTGGGGCTAGCACGTGCAAACTCTGAGATACGTGAAGCCAACCTAAAATGTCATAGGCAGGGCATAAAACACTTGGAAGAAAGCACTGTCTGCCTGCAATGAATCCCACAATTGGCTAGTTTCACTATGAGT
>JANDJT010000081.1:1167286-1189658 GCA_024331685.1 Stegophilus panzeri
CGCGTCATCGAAGTACTATAGTACACTGCCACGTCGCCGCCTGTGACCGAGATTTTAAACCAGGAAGACGAAAAGAGCGGAAAAAAGCTCAAATTGAACCAGTTTTCTTTTACAATTAAAATTAATGGATGCTAAGATCGTCTTTTATGATGTGCGACACGAACATCTCTGTTAGAATCTCAGAAAATGTAGCTTAGTGTTTCATGACGTTTTAATCTATAGAGTAGTGGTTGTTAATCTATGCAATTAATCTACAGATTATTAACTAATTATTAAATTTTAATTTTTATTAATATTTTAAATACCAAAATATTTTTTTTCAGCATTTTAATGAACTAATACTACTACATAACTATTAAAATGGCTTAATTAAATAACCTTCCACTAACTGGTCATAACAGTGTCTCGATCAAGTAGTCTGTCTGTCATTTCTGTAAATTCTCCTGTCACATGCAAATCACTCAAACATTACAACTGTCCTTTGATAATATCGCTCCTAAACTGAAGAGTACTTGTGTATCTCTCTCTCTCTCTCTCTCTCTCTCAGTCTTCCCTTTGTGAGGTTCTGTTCTACAGAAGCAATCCAGAGGACGGAAGCGTATGAGTATGCACAGTCACTTGGTTCCCAGCCTCATTCACTGCCCAACTTCCAGGTTAGTACCTTACACACACATTATACTGTATGTGCAGAGTGAAAGTGAAATATTTCCAGAGACCGATGAACACCATCCCGTGTTTTTATGACTGGCCGTGTTTGATGATGTAGTAAGTGGCAGCTTGCCTGGAAGGACTATTTCTCTGGATGCATGGGGGGGGAAAAAACTAATGGACAGCAGCGATTGTCATTGGCTACACCAGAGTGTGATTTTGGGTTTGGATTTGGTGTGAATGGTATAAAAGTCCAACCTTTGACCGTTTCAGGTGTTTAAGTTCATCTACGCATGCCGTCTGGCAGAGGCGGGGCTTTGCGCCCAAGCATTTCACTACTGTGAGGTCATTTCCCGTGCACTTTTGACCTTGCCCAACCGCCACTCACCTGTTTTCATCAGTCAGCTTATACAGGTATATACATCCATCACATACACCATCACACCACGTCTATGCTGTCTGCTCTAGATTTCTCTTATTGTGCTTGGAGAACTTTTAAACATACTCTCCTTTCTTGCGCTCTCTCTCTCTCTCTCTCTCTCTGTATGTGTTTTTGGTTACAGATGTCTGAGCGAATGAGGTTTTTCGACCCGCAGCTAAAGGAGAAGCCAGAGCAAGAACTCTTCCAGGAGCCTGACTGGCTATTGCACCTAAGGAAACTCGGAAACCAGATCAAGGTGTGTGTGTCTAGTTTTTTTTATGCTGCTGTGTGTGTGTGTGTGTGTGTGTATATCTGGTGAGTGTGATTTTCTTTCGGACCACTTCCTTTTGGTTAAAAGGAGTGTAGCTCCAGAAACAGCAGTCGTCTGCCATCTGATGTCATCACTGTAGGCATCCTTCTCTTGTCCCTCCTGAGCCGTTTGAAAATGTGAAATGAGGCTTTGTAATACGTTGTATTCCTAGCTATGTAGCATGGTACACAGGACTACATGAAGGGCAAATATGCAATAGTGTGAGACAAGTGCAAAATGTTCAAATAGTACACAGAACAATAACTACACGGAGTAGTATCGGACGGATTACGTGACATGGCTGAACAGAGGATGAACATTGCTGTGCAGTTGCAGCATACGACTAGAAACCAATGCAGACAGTCTGATCTCTCTCTCTCTCTCTCTCTCTCAGGATGGTGTGATAACATTGCGTACAGATCGTAGTACTCCCCAGCCATCTGCCTGCACTACACCAAGCTCAGAGGAACAAGCTAGTCTTGCTGATGCTTCGTCTTTTATCTCTGACCCCCACAACCCCCTCATGACCTCCCTTATGCCCCAGCCCAGCCCATCCACTGCAGGGGTGCAGCTCATGCCACCAGGTGTGTGTGTGTGTGTGTGTGTGTGTGTGTGTGTGCGCGTGTCTTTTAGTTTAAATTTCCATCACACTAACAAGTTTCATCATACTACACTAATACGAGCCACGACAGTATCAGATTTTAGTAAAGAAGGTGGCTGTCATTGATTCATTCTCACCTAGATACTGTAGAACTGCTGCTGTAATCATAAAGACCAGTGAGGCTCATGATGAGCTCCTCTGGCTCCTCTCCATGCTCTCACAAGTCAGTTTCTCTTCCAGCTCCAGCAACTATTTTGCAAGATGGGGCTGTTTCTCTGCAGCACGTCCCTCCCCACAGCGAGGGCATCCCATTTAACCCAGCAGCCCCTGCTCCACCCCAGTCTGGCTTCATCCATCAACACCAAGCTGAAGACCAGGGCTCATACTCGCCTATGCCAGCCCAGAGTCCCACTCTTCTGCCCTCTGGCATGCCTCCGCAAATACCCCTCTACATGCCCATGGAAATGTCTCCTCAGATGCTTCCTCAGATGCCCCACCAGATGTCTCCTCAGATCTCCCCTCAGATGCCCCCCCATATTCCACACCAGATTCCTGGGGTAGAATCTACACCTATTCCTCCATCTCCACAGCAGTTATATCAACCGTCTTCACCTTCTCATGGTCCACCTCCCCATATGGACTTTTATGACAACATGGCACAGATGGTGAGAGAGTAAAGTTTTATTTATGAATTTTTTTTTTTTTTTTTTAAACACAAAACAAAATAATTAGAGAAGTTTATAACGAACGTCAAAGATGGGCAAGGAGGAGGCGGGACATAAGCAGAACATAAAACAAACGCACCAATGCAAGTCAAACATTAAGTGCACGTGTTCCGCGCCAACCTCCCCGGTGCTTCCAGTTGCTCCTTTATCTCTCTCGCTGATTAGATCACTCAATACCAGATGTGCACCCTCACAGCCTGGCTCCTCCCTCCTCCTTGTCACAGAGCTCTATTTAATTAATTAATTATTTATTTATTTATTTGTGTGTGTAATGAACAACTGACACCACTGATTTTGTGTGTAGAGTACAGGAAGAAGATCCAGAACCACATCGCAGTCTTCGTTGCACAGGGTATGATATCTCTGTCTTTCTGTTTGGTCGTTAGCCGTTCTGGTTTAAATGGTATATAATAAAAAATATTGATCATAATATTGAAATATTAATAATAATATAATGGTATATTTCAAAAATCCAAATAACTATATACCAGCCACTTTATTAGGAACACTTGCACATTCATGCAATTATCCAATCAGGTTGCAGCAGCGCGGTGCATCAAAGTATGCAGATACAGGTCAAGAGATCAGAATGGGGGAAAAGTATGTGATTTCTGTGACCTTCATGGCGGTGTTGTTTTTGATGCGAGATGAGCCCGTTTGAATATTTCAGCACTCGCTGATCGCCTGGGATTTTCACACACAACCGTCTCTAGAGTTTTTAGAGAATAGTACGTAAAACAAAACAAAAAACATCCAACGTGCAGCAGTTCTGCCGGCTGAAACACCTTGTTGATGAGAGAGGTCGGAGGAGACCGGCCAGACTCGTTTGAGCTGACAGGATGTCTGTAGTAACTCGGATAAGTGTCTTTACATTTATTTGTCTCGTGATGAGCAGAAAAGCATCTCAGGATGCACGACGTGTCGGACGTTGAGGCAGACATCAGCAGAATGGGAATCTGATGCTACATTGGACGCAAACTCAATGAATCATCAAGATCAGGCTACCGTTAACAGTCCTGTTTCGGTGTTCCGGTGACCCTATAACCCACCGTAGCGTCAGATTCCTTCAGATTGCCTGAAAAGAAATGGAACCTGACGTGGTCTTCTGCTTCTGTAGCACATCCACGTCAAGATTTGGTGGCTGTTTTGCTGAGATGCTTTTCTGCTCACCACTGGTGTAAAGAGTGGTTATTTGAATGACTGTAGCCTTCCAGTCAGCACAAACCAGTCTGGCTATTCTCCTGACTTCTTTCGTCAGCGAGGCGTTTCCTCTCACAGAACCACCGCTCATTGGATGTTTTTTTTTGTTTTTCAGACTATTCTGTAGTCCCAGGAGAGCAGCAGTTTCTGAAATACTCGAACCAGCCTCCAACAACAATTGCACCATGAACCATGCCATGGTCAAAGTTACTCTGATCACATTTTTCTCCCATTCTGTTGTTTGAAGTGGACGTTCACTTCAACTTTTCGACCTGTTCATTCTGTTCTTGCCACATGATTGGTACTTGCACATTATGACCAGAGGTTCAGGTGTTCCTATCAAAGTGGCCAGTAAAAACTCGATTTTTAACCTCTGCCTCCTTCTCACTCAGATGTCTGGACGCCGCTCTCGCACTACGTCGGAGTCGTCCACTCATTCGATGGGACGAGAGCGCAGCAACTCTTTAGCCAATCAGAGCTCTCCTCCTCCTCCACCGATACCAGAGGCTCCTGTCCAGGAAGCACCTAAGAAAACCAAGAAAGACTCTCCCAAAAAGGTACACGCACTCAAATGCATGCTGAGAGTTAACTTGGATGGCAAAATTTGCAGCAAAACTTTTATAAAACAAAACTTTTGAAACACAACTTTTTATATACAAAAGAAATTATGCTTTATTAATTTCATAAAACTGTTTTCGTAACCACTCCTTTGCTTTTCTCAGGGAAGAGGTGGAGGCATCTTGAGCTGGTTCCTTCCGGGCAGGAAAGAAGCTCATCTGCCAGATGACAAGAACAAATCTGTAAGAGTCGTCTGCTTCCTCTTTCTTACTTCTCTCTTTCTGTTCCCCCCTCTCTCACTTTTTCTTCAGACCACTTCGGCTGGTGCGCTTCATGATTTTTTTGGCTGTAAGTAGTGCGGTAATGTGGAAATAGGAATCAAAGCTAATATAATAATTTCTCTGACAGATTGTTTGGGATGAAAAGAAGAAAAGATGGGTGAATCTGGATGAACCAGAGGAGGAGGTGCTTGTTTGTTTGTTTATTTATTTATTTTTTAAAATCATCACACTGTAATCACTTTCCCTTGTGCGTTGCATTAAATTGTCCGAATGTCTCTTGTGTTTAGAGCAAGCCGCCTCCCCCTCCTCCATCGATGTTTCCAAAAGCTCCAATGGGCAACATGGGGGTCGGACCTGGAATGGGCGGACCACCCAGTGGACCGGCTGCGGGGCCGTCTGTTAATATGTTCTCCAGGAAAGCAGGTGAGTCACTCGCATCTCCGCGTGAAGTTTCAGCTCGATAAAATACATCTATACATAGACTGCTTTCATAAAGCAGCAACAACCCACTTAGTTTTGGTTGTGGGTGTGTTTTGACAATCCTGTGGTGGCTTCTATATACCTAGCGAGCTGCTTTCTTCAAGGTCGTCATGTAACATGCTGAGGACATACAGTCCATAGGTTGCCACAAGAATTTTTTTATTCATTTATTTTTTTAATATGAATTTGATAGTGGCTGATTGAGTTGAAAGCCAAAGAGTAAAGTGTATGATCAATCACCCAACCACCCAACCAACCAAAGGCATCAGGCTTGGGACTTTTAAGTAATTGAGCTTGGTGGTCATTCCTGCAATGAGTTCAAAGAACAAAAAAAACAAAACACTGCAGCACTGAACGTGACCGAGCGAAAGTGTCTGGTATAAAACTTAAGTGTGCAAGGTTTAAATAGCAACCACGTTTACTCGAAGCGAGTGAAAGGAATCGGGATCAGTCCAGATCCTTAACTGAACACTGTTTAGGAAGTGTATCTCTGTACCTCAGCCAATGCTTTAAAAAGGAAAAAAATAAAGAAAATCAGATAGCTGTGGAAATTGTGAGCTAGTAAGGATAAGATCAGAGATTTAGCTTGCACTTCATATGAAATCAGGGTCAATCTGTTTTTACTCTCAGGTACTAAGGCTCGGTATGTGGACGTGTTGAATCCAGGCCGTCGTAACTCCAACCCTACTCCTGCTGTTGCGCCACCCGCTGATCTGTTTGCTCCTCTTGCACCCATGGCCATGCCAGCGAACCTCTTCGTTCCCACTGCAGGTAGGGTGTGTGTGTGTGTGTGTGTATAAAAGTGCGTATCTGTCTTTCGATTTAAACCCAAAGTGGGCGCCACCTAAACCGGAGAGTTTGCCAAAATATAAGCAAACTACTCTAGTAGTCCAATATAAACCAATGCAAGCCTGACCAGGCAGTAACTAAGGATGAACAAATGACTGCTATAAATGTATTGCTGCGAATGCATCATTCGTGTTTACGTTAATGAATATGCTCTTTCTTTGTCCCGCAAGCTCACTTGCAATAGAGCGCCTCCTATTCGTATCCGTATCCGTTTAGAACAGGTTATTTTGTTCATTCTGAATGAATGTATTCATATTTGGTTACATCCATGTTAGGTGTTATGTTGGGGGTTCGTCAGGTTCTTATAAAACATCAGTGTGATGACTATTGATCAGTATAAAGTCGTGCATGGTGTACGTGTTGAGACGAGGTTATGTGTCGAGTTGGGTTATTACATAATGGGCGCACACCTTCTCACCACCAGATGACCAGCAACCAGTGGAGGGAAGTGTTCCAGACAGCACTGGAAACACAGAACACGTTCAGACCAACACGACAGTTCCACAGGTATGAAGACGCGCGCACACACACACACACACACACACACATGCGCGCAGTCAGTATTTAATACATTTTCATTCATGATTACACAATCATGCATTTTATTTAAATTCAGCGAACAAAAAACAAAACATATTAATGATGACACTGAATCCTCCACCAAATGTAGTTCATAAGCCAAGACATTTTTGGACTTGAATGATATTACTGACGAAGATGTGCTCGCTCTCTCTCTCTCTCTCTCTCGATTAAAGGGGACAATTATGCGTACATTGTTCTTTGGCTATTTCCCCCATTTTCTCCCTCATTTGGTCTTCGCCAATTCCCGCCCACCAGCCAGCGCTCACCTATCATATGACAGATACCAACCGGGCAGAGCAAAGGCTAATAAGCGCTTTCTCTAAAAAGAAAAAAAAATTGTGAAGCCAGCCAACTGCATCTTTTTGATCTGCTGCTCATGCTGAGTCACTGTGCAGAAAGCGATATCCAGCCTCTTCTGCATACATGAGCTCGCAGATGCCCACAACTGGCTAAAGAAAGCCTGATTGACAGGGGAGAGAGAGCATGACACTCTTCATATTCAGAGAGCACCAGCAGTGTTACTGTCTAGACTCCTGGATACAGATGGCTAAGGCATTGCTGGGATTCACTTTCTGCTGTATGTACATTTTAAAGATTTTTTTTTTTTCTCCCCACCAGATGTTTAATCCAACTCTCTTACCCTCGGGTCCGGAGGGCGCTCAATCAGGAGAGGTACGGTAATCCTTCCTCCCTGACCTTTCACCTCTTTATAGACTTTCAGGCCAGTTCATTGCACCATCCTCTATCCTCTGTCATGAACATACATCCCATAGCTTAATATTTACACACTTCACGAGCACAAACATGCTCGTATATCAATTGGCTCACTCACTGCTATCAAAATCCAGGTATTTTAATTTAATTACTAAAAAAAAAAAAAAAGATAATTGAATTTACTTCATTCAAATTCATACATCGGTTCCACACGAATGAATTAAGTTGTATGAACACGACGTTTGTTTTCGTACGTTCAGCATTATGATTGGATCATGCATTTTCAAAGCCCTGAATAAACTCACCTGAGCTCAGGATCGAACCTGGGCTGCTGCTGTTGTGAAGCAGCAACATCACCCATTACACACATTAATACTACGTGATCACGTTTACTCTACGTAATTCAAGCTAGTAATTAGAAACCTGCTTAAATTTAATTTAGTATAAGCAACGAAATTTTTCTGTTTTGATTAGAAACGAAATAATTCTACGTAAGCTATATAATATGTATACTACATGGTGTGTATGTGTGTGTATATATATATATATATGTGACTGACCACACATTCCCTTGTGTTTTATTTTCAGTGTAGCGAGGGATTTCTAAACCGTGGTGCTAAATCGCCACCTACCGTTATTAAAGTTGTTATTTGCCTGTTTGACGGAGGACTTATTGTGAGCAGAGTTTTTCATCCAAACATCCAGAAGTGATAAACAGTAGGCCTATAAATACTTTTAACCCAGCTTTTTTTTGTCCGTAGTAAGTTCAGGAATAAAAAGCTCTATGGGTCAAATATATGGGCAAAATATTATTATACACATGTAAAAGAATGTTCCTGAAATAAACAGGCCCTTGAGTTTATTTTAGAGTTAAACTCAACCCAAATCTTCAACTTGCACGACATGTTCGTTCATGGATTTATCCGCAATGTTTTAGAAACTACTCTTTACGATAATAAACTTCAATTAGGTGACTAAAAGAACCCAAGATCCTAAACATGCCTATACACTATCATGACAATTCAGATAGTGCTGAAGCCCAATATCATTTCTTCCCCCCCCCCCCCCCCCCACCACACACACACACACACACACACACACGTTTTCCCACACAAATGATGATATGCCCAAAGTGTGTTTGGAAACTAACTCTCCGCTTAAAACTGTCAGCAGTGTTCATAATCGTAAATCCCTTTTTTTAAAAAAATTTTATTTTAATATTGCTCTCAAGTGCATGCATGTGTGTGCGCGTGGATGCGTGTCCGAGTGTGTGGCATGCGCACGCATGCACACACAGACTGATGAGGCCCTGAATGGGGTGCTAGAGTGAAAATTGGTTCTGATGTGTTGGTTTTGTGTCTTGATTGACACGCCGAATCTGCATGGGATTAATTTCGCTGTTGTGGTGTTTGATTTTTCCTGCTGTTCTAGCTCTCACGTTCTAGTTCAATGAGTTCTTTATCACGAGAAGTGAGTCGGCATTTAAACCAGGTACCATCAGTTGGGTGTCACTACTACACATGCGCTCTCTCTCTCTCTCTCTCTCTCTCTCTCTCTCTCTCTCTCTCTCTCTGAGAGAGAGAGAGACACACAGACAACCACACACACAGACAGCATTTCCACTTCTTTCCACACCTCCACCTGTCCTCACCTGCCTAAGTCGAGCTCCCTAATTGGCTGGGAGCTAAGCTAGTGCAGCAGTGAGTAATTTTGCTCATTCCCATCAAGCATGCGCACACTAACCCGGTCTTCTCTGCATGTTAACAATCATCAGATGTTGTCCTGTATCTTAGATATGAAAAGGTAGACGCCTCATCGAACAAAGCCAGATGCATCAGTAGCGCCGCCTTCCCAAATTTGTAGTTTGAGCTCATTGGCCTGAATTGAAATTAGAGCCTCAACTTATTTTTTATTTATTATTTCCTGCCCCCCCCTTTCTCTTTTTCCTCCCCCTATGAATACCTGCACACCTCAAAGCAAGAGAACATGCAACTTGTGGAAAATGTGTGCAGTTTACCTTTATCTTTAGGGTTCTTAATATCTGCATGTACAAACGGGTGACTTGGCCTCCGTGAGCTGCCAGAAGACTCTGTCTTGAATGTCTTCTACACATTACAGTATATATGAATTTGTTCTGTATTCACTATATAATGCACTATTTGAGGTGCAGACATTTTGTACTGCTGTAAATTAAAAAAAAAAAAAAATGTTAAAATTGTATTTTATTTATTTATTTTTACAGCTTGAAATTTACAGGTCAGGGTACCAAAGCATGCGTGCGCGCACACACACACACACACACACACACACACACACATATTATTGGGTGACGATGATGTGTTTCTGGGCCACTAACTAGTAAGTGTTTCAGTTCCCTTCTGGCGTCTCCTTTAATGCTGCCCCCTTTACCAGTGCTCATTAAAGAGCAGTCCTGTGCACTCACCTGCCCGGTCATGCATTTTATCCAGTCAGCTAAACAGTTCATCACAAATGCATAGAACCATGCAGAACCAAGCGCTTCAGGTCATGTTCACATCAAACATGAGAATGGGGGGAAAAAATATGGTGTGATATCAGTGACTTTTGATATGCACAAAAAAAAGCAACATCTAATGAGTGAATGTGAAGCTCCTGCCTTCTGTGCCCCAATAATGAACCTTTTTTCCCCAAAAGTCTTTTCCTCTCGTCACTTTGATCCAAGGTTGAGGTCAGCTGGGCCTTCTCAGCGTTATTACGCAATACATCTTTCTGGAAGTTTCCGCACTCATCATGTTTCTCCACTCAGCTTTCGATTTAATTAGTCACCCGTCTGTACATTTGAAGTTCTTTCTATACATTTGTATTGGCTTCTGATCAAATCTGGACCTTTCCTGTATGGCGGACGTGTTGATGTATTACAGTGATTAGAAATGGCTCATGATGCGGCGTCTACTGTTTTTTTTCCTTTCCCCGTCTTCAGGGTCTGTATAGTACACACAGATAGCTGCACTAGATGATCACGATTTATAGGTGATGTCGTTTTTTTTTTTAATTTTTTTTTTTTTTATTAAACTGTAGCCAGTATTTGCTTGCTGTCATTTCTACAGTTAACTCCAAAACTATTGGCACCCATCAAGAACATGAGCACAAATGCAACACGTGCAGCGAAATAAACTTGTATGTGACTAAATAAAATTAACAACGGTAGATGACCGTGATTTTGCATGCATGCAATCTCATGTTTATAGCCCAGATAAACAGGAAATAGTCAGCAGTAGAATTCCTGGAGACCAAAGGAGGTTCTCCTTGCCACAAGGATGAGTTTGTTTATTTATTTATTTATTTATTTATTTGTTTATTTTTACATATCTTTAGGTGTGCCGATCATTTTTACAGTATTTCTGGAGTTGACTGTACATAATGGCTATGCAGTTATTTATTTAGTTAGAATAAATCATTTTGATTTTAATTTTAAAGCTCTGAAAAACCGCGAATGACCGTAGATTGTCAAAATAATTCTCCAGACTTGTCCAGAGAAACTTGTCTCTTGAGTAGCTATATAATTGTACTATACACATCCCCACTGTGTGTGACTACGTTTACATGGACAGCAGTAATCTAATTATTGACCTTATTCTGAATAAGACAGTATTGTGATTAAGGTGTTTACACGAGTCGCTTTTAGAATATTCCTTTCACGTTCCTGTTTTACATGTTATAGAACATAGATCGATTAACGGCACACGTCATTACGTCCCCACGCCACGCCGTCCGACGTTCCCTCCAGAATTTCACGTATCGACATACGTCTTCGTTATGGGACCGTATAGAGTTTTGGGTGTTTTTATTTTAAATTTTTACGAAAACTTCAAGTGCAGTTAATTATTTGTCGTGTTATACGTGCAAATAGACGACTGCTTGAAGCCGTGGGCTGCGTCCCAAACCGCGTACTTACCTACACGTATTTCACCTACTGTATAGGAGGTAAGGACGCGGTTTCGGACGCGGCCGTGCTCTCATGTTTGGCGTAAAACAATTGAGCGCTGCCATGTGTGTACGTGTCCTGTCGCAAAACTCCCACACGACGTTAATAGTGTGATTAAGGCGTGTACGTGTCTGTAACGCACGTCGATGATGCGACTAAAACAGGAATACTCCACACGTCTTAATTCCGTTTGTGTTTACTTCGAGTATGACTTTAATCAGATTAAGGTCATCAATAATCGCTGTTTACATGCTAGTTTCTTAATCAGAGTATCGTCTTAATCGGGGTGATATCGGAATATCGTTGTCCATGTAAACGTACTGACTGATGTATAAGATTTGTATAATCCTAAAAACCAACCCTGCACATGCAGTAAAGTTATGGCACGTCAATCAAAGTAAGTGTTATTCAGTTTTTGATACTGGGTGACACCTTTTATACACCCTTTGCCTTTATAATTGCCTTTTTTTTGGTCTGCTCTGAACAGTTTTTAGATCCTCAGTTTGTGTACATACATCATTTTTTCCCCCTTACATATCTGCTGTAACTCTGGCAGATTGTTTGGCCACGCGTTCTTCTTTACATGTTATAAAAGCCCGAAATACACTGCCTAATTCAGATCAGGTTTGGACACAAGATTGTCATGGCAAAACTTTGACTTTTTGCTGTTGATTCTTTTCAAACTTGTTTTGTTTATTTTTTTCTTTCATTTTCTATACAGCAACTATATATATATATTTTTTTTGAACACGTTGAATTCTTCATTTTGTCGATAATTCGAAAACAGATGCACATTTGCCTTTCGTCTACTTCAGACACTATGGGAGATGCAAACTTTTGCACGCAACTGAGTATCCAGCAAGATCTTCCCTGTGTCTAATATGAGAAACATCAGTATGTAAATTTGATGTTTACTCATACAGAACATCAGGGTTTTAGTTATTTTAAGTACTGCTGGAATAACTTGCACGCAGGGCATAAATAACGCTCGTTTTAATTTATATGATGCCTTTCCGAAGCCCAGGGGACTATTCACAAAAACATAAGCATTCGTTCATCTTGAGTAAGCTCTATATGCTTGTCAGGGTTGCAGTGGATCCGAAGCCAATCCCAGGAACACTGGGCGTTAGGGCTCTGTATTGCGACCAATTTGGCGATTCGATCCTTATTTATATGGTTTCGATTCGATTTCAATTCAATATCGATTAGTTATCAATATTTCATTTAAAATGTTATTTTTGCAGACATGGAATCCATGTTTTAATAGAAATGCTGCTTACTGAAACCCTCCTACTTGGCTATGTTACTGAAATACACATTTACATTAACAATAGGGCCCACACAATCACACAGTGCATAGTGTAAGTGTATAGGATGTCATTTGGGACACAACTTTAGTATTTACTCTCCGAAGCGTGTCTTCGGAAAAGAAATAACGTGATGAGTAAACGTACCCCGAGCCGCGCGCAGACCGACGAATCCATAATGAGATTCGTTGACAACGATTTTCATAAATCGATGATCAATTAGTTGTCGCAGCTCTAATCTGTAATGTCTAATTAAAACACTACGATCAAAGTAAACATAAGCAAAACAATATGCTAAAGGCAGTGAGTAACAGAAACCACAAGGGGCAGTGAGCGTGCGATTTTATTCATTTAGGACTGTAGTTTAATTATCAGTGATTTTTTTTGTGCATCCATAAAAAATAATGCATAAATGTAAAAAGTTTATATTATATGTAAGTATTTATGCATTATTTTTTATGGATGCACAAAAAGCACTGATAATTAAACTACAGTCCTAAATTAATAATACATATTCTTGTGTGTGTGTGTGTGTGTATTGGGTTCTTTTGTGTTTTGGATAAACAGTTGTGTAAATGTTTATTATAATCGTTAGTTGCAGCCCATCTATTTATCTATTTATACAGGACAAAGATTTGTTAATGTAACACTTTAGTCTGAAGTTTATATTTGTAACACTCAGTTTGTGGATTTTATTTGAAATAAACAAAAAAAAAATGGTACTGAAAGCCCCCCCCCCCCCCGTTTTTTGTTTGTGTATATACATGCATGAACGGATATATTACACACGTTTCACTTCAGGACGTGTTATTTTCCATTTTACCCCCAGTGAATGTAGTGAGATTTGGCGATCACGTATTTAGGCCGATTCCGATGTATCGGACCTAATCTGTTGTAATATATTCATTTCTAGGTCTGCAACAAGCAAATCACCTAGCAGCCGCTGCATTGGAGACTCCGCCCATCTGGCCTTGTCCTCTAAAGATGGCTGAAGGCCAGAAGGCCACTGAACTTTCAGATTACCCCACATTATGCGGGGCCACAGCAGATAGTCAAGATTTGTCCCTGAAACCTGAAGCCCTGTCCTCCAGCTCTCCTACCTGTGAGGAGTCAGTTAGCATGCCGCTGCCCCCTGGCTTAATGTCCATGCCCTGCCTGCTGAAGGAGCTGCGCCGAGACTCCTCCCCCGAGGCTGTGCCACCAGAAAAAGACCCTGCCAGCTCGGCCATTCAGATCTGCCCACAAGAGGACAGTGATTCCTCAGCCTGCCTGGGATCACCCTCGTCTTCTGGTCATCTCGGCGATTCGGACACGCTTTCCTCAGCTGAAGAAGAGGATTTGGAATTGGCTGACGCGCAGCCTGTCCCCTCTTCTCGCTCTGACCCCGCTCCCAGGAAGTCGTCACGCCGGTCACGGTCCGAGAGCGACGCGTCTGCTGGAGTTTCCATGGCTGCCAAGAAAAACCGCTGTCAGGAGAAGCAGGCGAACGGCGGTCGGACCCGAGAGCGGGGCAAGCGCAGCCAGAGACATAAAGAGCGAATCCGTCTGCTAAGGCAGAAACGGGAGGCGGTTGCCAAGCGTAAGTCCCGCACGCTGGAGGACAGCAGCACTAGTGATAGCGATGCCACTGCACACTCTACATCATCGTCGACAGCATCTTCTGACAACGAGGGAGGGACAGTCGGTTTGCATCCTCCAGGTATTGTGTCCGCCCACACACACACACACACACACACACACACACACACACACACACTAATTGCTGGATACTGCTGAGATGAATTGTGGGAATTAATCTTCGCAGTATGCACTTAATTTCCCAAAAGCATTATTGGTAGTCATAACTCGTACATCTCAGGTAACAAACATAATTCTTATACACACATTGTAATAGGAGACGGTGTCATGGTGTGTGATCAGATGGTTACCTCACCACACCCCTTTTTTTTTTATTTATTATTATTATTATTATTATTTTTTATTTTTTTTAAACTGTTACCTTTGTTCACCAGTCTTTGACATTGCTGACCATAACTAATTGGAAAAACTTAAAATTTTTGGCTGAGCAGCGGTACACACTCCCGTGCTATTTTTTTTTGTTGTTGTTGTTTTTGTTTGTTTTTCAGCATGCTGCCTTTCTTCAAACCCACTTCCTCTTTAAGCTCATAACAACAATCTGATGAATACTGACAGTGTAGACGATTTTATGGAAAAGTTGCTCTCAGAATATCTTTCTAAGAAAGAACAAAAATTAGGGGATTTGATCTTTTTGTTTCCTTTTGTTTTGGTATATGGACAAGGATGTGCACATATAAGAAAGATTTTTAAAAAAATGATTTCATAATGCACCTTAATTTGTACTTTCACCACTGGATTGAGTATTTTAAAAGCTGGATTAATACGGCGATACCGTTAAACCATGATGTCTTTAGACTAGGTTACCGTACCATGAAAAGTTTCGACTGTATCCTTGCTACTGTCGTGTGATAGGTCGGTGTCCCCAGTGGACTCGGTTCAGAAAACTTTCATGTAGAAATGAAACATGACACTTTGTAGAAGACAAACATGTATAAACATAAAAAAAAAAAAAAAAAATACAGACGGTACAGGAAGCAAAGTCAGTCAAGAGCAAAGCTAAAAAGTGTCAGGGTGAGTTCAGTATCCTGTGTTCACACTAGTTTCTTTCTCGCGTGGGTGTGTAACAAACTGCTGTTTTTGCGTGTGGATCTGCACTGGCTTCTGAAGTTGGCCAAAACTTGGAAACTTAGCCTGCGATTTACACCTAAAGGGTCTTACACGAGGAGCGCGATTAAGCGACGCGAACGTACGACACGATGACGCTCTTGAATCGAAACGATAGATCTCTGTGGAGCTATTCACACCGTGCGCGATCGTTCGCGGCGTTATGTCGCGATTTTTAAAAAAAAAATATATATTTTTTCCCCGAGCAGTGTGTCGATGACATTCGGTGTCTAAGGGTACGTTCACACGACAACGATGTACTAAAAACGGAAATGTTTTTCCTTTGCGTTTTTTTTGAAAAGTTTGCGTTTTCGGCCACCAAAAACGCCGCTGTCGTGTAAACGACTAGCCGAACCGCGTGAAAAGTTTTCAGTTTTTAGTTGAAAACGGCCCTTAAATTGATTTGGGTTTAAACATGACATATAAACACAATAAACATGTTGGTCTATTTTCACCTTGCTTAATGGTTTCCTACATTACTCTCCGTGCCATTCACCTAATGATACTGGTGTCAGTGCTCGCTTCGACACGAAAGGCAATTTTTGTTGCCTCCACTACTTGTAGATTGTCTTTCTCATAAACATGGCATTGAACGCGACTGAAAAGTCGTGAGTGAGAAACGAAAGCCAATTACCAGTGCTTTAATAGTAAAGGAATCCAGGGACCTTTTTGCATGTTTCCCTGTGATTCGGCTAAAAGAAGGCCACTAGATATTACCTTCAGCGTTTACAGTCTGAATAACTGCGATTTTAATGTTGATGGTCAATATAGTGATTATCATTTTGGCATAATTATTATGGGGTAAGGGAAAATAAGTTTGTACGATGCATCGTGATGCTAACTTTCGCATCGATGCAAGAACCGATCATTAAAAACGCCCGACTTCTAAAACTGTAATTTTTTTTAATTGGGGAAAAAAAGTATTTTGGAAACCGCGTAGCTATTTAAACTTAAAGCTATATAGCTTCTGGAGGTCTTATTTACTTTCAAAGTGTGTGTGTGTGTGTGTGTATGTGTGTTAGAGAGAGAGAGAGAGAGATATGTTAGAGAAGGCAAGTGGGTTTCTTCACAGACGCAGCTATCTCGACACGCTGTAAATGTGTCTCGGTTAATGGAGATGTATCGAGAGTCGTCGTATAATTGAATCGCAGCTCCCTGAATTGTTATCCAATCAAACATTAATGTCAGTGCAGCTAATTAATGCTTTGCTACAACTAAATCCAAACCTATCCTCAACCTCAGTAAAACAGCAAGGGGAAATCTTTCAACTCTTTTTAAAAATAAAAAAAAAAATTATTATTTTTTTTAAATGAAAGAATGGGGGGGGAAAAAAAAAAAAAAGTCATGTTCCTTGTGCATTGTTGCACCTGTCAGATTTCCTTGTGATGACATTTGCTCTCCACTAAGATATAAAATCATGCCCACACACATACATCGTGTCTCTTGGTGCATGTTGACTGAATGACCCCATGCCGGCTGCTCTCGACACTTTAAAGGTATATTCACGCCGAACATTCTGGATCTGTTCTGTTGTTTTTTTTTTTAAAGCAATATCATCTCATACAGGAGCTCATCCCCAAGCTCCAGGCAAATGACCACAAACCCCATCTGGCTGTAGGTTTACTCACACAACAATAAACTAGGATTTTATATCTTAAAGAATAATGCAGCTGGTTTTTGTAGCTGTTTATAAACATGCACGTGTGCTTTTGAAAATCTCGTCATGCTCTTTTTACTGTGTGAAGAAATCGTGTTCAGCGTGAATAAGCCTTAAATATGCAGGATTAGTGTTCCATACACCTACACACACTACTGCGCATAAATACATTTAAAAAAACCACAGCGCTCATGCTTGACGTTTCTTCTTCATTCTTGCTCACACGTACAAACAAATCAATTCTCAAAACGTGCGCGCGCACACACACACACACTCACACACACACACAGAAACAGACAGGTGTGTCCTATTGCTTATTTTCATACATGCTTGGTGAATGTAAATGATTGTCCCCAAAGCTTTATCCATGAAAACCAAGTGAACAAAACTTTCCACGGTCTCTGTTTGATGTCACTGGAAATGCAAACGTCAAAAAAATGAACCCAGCTTGAGCAGAAGTGAAAGTGAGTGTGTATATAAAGCTGGGAAACACACTTGTAAGTGATGGTTATTGCCTTAATCTATATGTATGTCTATGGACATATTCCTATATATATCTATCAATAAATATAGATGTGTATATCCTGCGTTTAAACGCCTTTCTCCATTACGTTAGACTCCAGGATTTTGGAGCAACTACAAAGGAAAAATGCCCAGTAATGCCCCGATGTTTTGAACAGGGTAAAAGTATTTATTTATTTATTTTTAAATCAGCAGCTAAGTTTACTTCAGGGGTTTTTATTTTTTTTTGGTGGTAGTTTAGAATCTTTGTGCTAACTTTATTTAACTTTATTGAGTTCTCCCATACACCAAGGTCTAATGATCAGTCTATCAATCTGTTTATCTAGCTAGTTGTCGGTCTGTCTATCTATCTATTTTTCTGTCTGTCTATGTATATTGCATTTTATTTTATTTTTTGAATTTAACTGTGCGAGCACCTTGTCTAGTATAATAGTAAATCCCTCCAAGAATTGGTCACTTTACGGGTTTTGTAATATTTCGAAGACGGCTCGTCTCTTTGCCAGCAAGTGCTTTTGTGTCGAGTCTTGCTTGAGTCTCTTCTCAATTCATCTTCTCATGCTCGACCAAGTCGCATTTACTCGGCGATGTACAGCAACGCAGACGTAGTAAAGATTCTCATTCTGTGCACCTCAATGCAGACACTTTTACTTGCATGTTTGCAGAAATATAAAGCAAAACTTCCATTTTCTGTGGCTTCTGAGACAATTGGAAAATGACGACGTGATATTCCACGATGAAGCAGAAGATGAATTGAGAGAAAATCCATGATCACGGTGTGTTAGAGTGACAGTGCATGTAGCTGGTCTTTGAGAGCGCTATGCTGGATTCTTTGGACACAAACTTCTAGATCAGCAGTTTCAAGATTACACTCAATAATGTCAAATACCACAGCTGATTTTGACTTACGAGGAGCTCAGTTATTAGCTGTTAATCAGACAAAATGAACACTCCAGAAACTTGTTCAGAGGTGTCCGATCCCACTACGCCAACACAACGGGTGGTCTCTTTCTTTCCTTCTCTTATATTACAGAACCAACAGCACTCCTGACTGTGTATCTTTTCCATGCCACCGGTCTGGTGTGTCTGTCTTTCTTTGCATCCTTTTTTTTTTCCTCCATCATTTCCGAGATTTGACAGCAGCCCAACAGATGGCGCTGTACATAATGTGAATTTGTAAAACTTCGACTGGATTGTGTTTGGTTTTTTTTTCCTATGATTCATTATACATACCCATTTCCACAATATTCTGTGCCTTTTTTTTTCCGTACCTTTGCCCCCTCATGAAGTACAGTTTAGGTATAGTTAGCACATTTAAGTCTAGAGCTAGTGGTTTCTTGCTGTGTGTGTGTGTGTGTGTGTGTATATGTATGTATGGATATATATGTATATGTATGTTTTGTTAAAATTAGTTGTATTTGGAAATCTAGATATACATTACTCATGTGAGAACATTTCTGATGGATGGAGTGTTTAAAAAGAAAAATTGCCAATTCTTATTGTCACATGTTCATGCAACATACTGCAGTACCCAGAATGCACCGTGAAAGCTGCATGACTCCCATTAAGCTTGTCAGCATGGCTGCCGTGAAGTCCAGCGTTTTTCTAGTGTGTGCCTGACGTTTGTCTGTGTGTGTGTTCTCGGCGCTTGCTGTCTGTCTTTAAGCTGGCCGCCGTGGAAACAGCATGGGCGGAGTCCTGGAGGAAGCGCTGACACGAGTGGCCGCCGCCCAGAGGCGTACGGAGGAAAGGTTCCGTGCGTGGATGGAAAGAATTAGCCGTCTCCATTCCGGTGACGACGTCGAACAGTCGTCATACAGTGGGAATCCGGAAGGGCAGAGTCACGTCGGCTCAGAAGAAACGTCAGCGGCCTATCGGATCATCCGTCTGAACAATGATGCCTCTCCCCCCACGCTGAACTCTGCTCACAGCTGCGTCCTGGATCCCAATCTCCTAAATGTGTAACAGGACAATGTGCTGAGCTACTGAGAAAATGTGGGGGGGGGAATATTTGCGCAAAATGGAAACATTCTAGCCAACGATGCTGGATACAGTACACAAGGCCCGCTCTTATTTTATCTCCTTATGCGTTTTTTTTTTTGTTGTTGTTTTTTCTTTTTTTCTTTCCCGTTATTCACGTTCTCTTCAGGTCTCCTTCTGTCTTCTTTATCCTTCTCTCTCTCTCCCTCCATTTACATTTGTTTATTTGCAAATGAGTTTATTCCAAGCAATTTCACAGTAAGACAAAATACAATCTATTCATGTCACAGTTGTAGGAGCTGGCAATGTTTTCCATCAGTTTACCAGAAGCACGTGCAAGACGGTCAGAACTAACCCCAAGTGCTACGAACACGAGTCATAAAGGTGTCCGTCAATACCCAGCCGATACAAGGGTCATACATAATAATACACATGAATAATATAGTGATGTTATTAATTAATAATGATGTAACTGCACGGATCGAAGGTTTACCCCCAAGGTAGAAGTAACTGCTTGGCAAAATAGACCACACCTGGATGAACGTGTATTGTTTTTGTTTATATGGTTTTCTGAGTTCAAACCAAAAGAGAAAGTATAATAAGGGCCAATCTGGCATTTTGGTAAAAAAGGATTCCACCGCATTATCTTCAGTTCTGGCAGATACTTTATTCTCCTCTGGTGTTTTTGTGTAATATTTGGAAGAAGAAAAAATGATAAACTTGGTTCTAGCTTCCAGTCAGTCATCATCCACGATGAATGTAGGTGGCCTTGGCTAATCAATATCCATGTTCCTTTTTAACAATGATTTTGGGGGGGGGGAATGACTTGAAGCTTTAGTAGGGCGAGTCAGAGGAGAACTGTTTTTTTGTTTGTTTGTTCTTGTTTTTCCTTTGGTTTAAAATTGCTAGGGTTAAGATTTGCCTTTTGAGACACATTTCTATATACATGCATACACATGCATACATATACGGCTTAGAGTTTTAAGATAAAAAAAAAAAATCAGAACCATTAAATCCAATTCTCAAAAATTCAAATTTCAAAAATACACATTTTAAATTAGGCTGAAGGTAAACAAGTAGAACATAAAAACTTTAGATGCACTTAGCTCATTACGGTTCGTCTCTTCCATTTTGATGCCACTTATCTTTACTCCATGCCACTTCATTTCATGTACATGAACTTTGGCAGATAACTGTGATTGACCACTCTGAAAACCTTTACTTTTCCCAGGCCTAATTTACATAAACTTTTACAAAACTTTTTTTTTTTTTTTTTTGGTAATTTGATATTTATTTATTTATTTATTTATTTTGAATGCTTAAAACCATAACCCACTATTTTGAATTGTTCATTTTTTTAAAGGCATATCTTCCCCCTAGCAGGCTAAGCATAATATGTCCAAGTCTCCCCTTTTGATCCAATCTTTTCCACAAATTGAGGGCATAAAACTTGGTTTTCTTTGTCCACTGTGTGCATCTAGCCCATCCAAGTCAAATTAGCATGTGCACTTTGATTGATTATAGACAGACTATAACATCATATTAGTGTCTGCTTATTTAATTGCCGCATTGAAAGGTACTGAATGTTACAGAATCAAACTTGTATACCGTGTGCAACTCCGCGCAGATGGAGAGTGATACGTTTTTGTTTTTTTTTTCTTTTTACTATTCAGATGCTCGTAGGAGAAATAAGTCTTCGAGAAAAGCGTCTTAAAGACTGTGGAGGAACATTTAGAGCTGTATTCTTGTACATGCTAACGTCCGTATAGTATGACTGTATCTTAAGGAACTTTTCTGGCTGGTTTTCATACCAGGACAGACTGATAATACTTCACAATCAGCTCTTCACACACACCTGGTTATGTTGGAATCGAATCATTTTAAGTGTCGGTGTCATTTGGGGAAGAAATGGAAGGATGTGTTTTTTTTTGTTTGTTTGTTTGGTTGGTTTTTTTTGTTTGTTTGTTTTTATTACATCACATGCATGTATTGAACAGAAAATAATAATAAGCAATAATGCATGAACAGCTGCACTGTGATGTTATACTACTAATATAACTTAGCTAGAGTTACTCCATACAGACATGCTAGGAATTTTAAGCTAACCTCATTCTCAAGTGTTTGTGTGTGTCTGTGGTTCATACTGAAGCTCGCAGTTACTGCAGTCAGATACACTGTGTGTGTGTGTGTGTGTGTGTGTGTGTGTTTTTTGTTTTATTTTTGTTTTTTAAATTACACACCAAAAACAAATCCTTGGTTATAAACACAGAAGGGCCTTAAAGAGAAAACATTTATTTGACACACATCCACAGTTCATGGAAGGGGTTAAAGTTTTACGATTTACAAATTTGGGCAAAATAAGGAACACTTCAGCGAGTCTGTTGAAATGTAATGAGCTGCAACATGAAAGATCTGATGGAGCTAATGAACTATTTTCTTATTTCTTGATTTTCATTTTCCTAGTATTATAATCTGTTGGTAATGTCCTTGGTTCAAAATTAAACAAAAAGAATGCTGTCCTGGATTTCTGTCCATCATTTATGTTTTGTAATTAATGCCTCGAGTGTACAACCCCAATTCCGAAGAGTTGGGACAATATGGAAAATGCTAATAAAAACAAAGTGGAGTGATTTTTGTAAATGTACTTTGACTTGTATTTAAACAAAAAAAGTGTATAAAGACGAGGTATTTGATGTTTTAACTAATCAACTGTATAGTTTTTGAAGATAAACGTTTATTTTGAAATTGATGCATGCGACACATTCCAAAAAAGTTGGGACAGGGGCAATTTAGGACTAATAGCGATGTGAGAAGTTGAAATAAGAAGGTGATGT
>JANDJT010000081.1:1189758-1201730 GCA_024331685.1 Stegophilus panzeri
TGCTAGTTTCTTAATCAGAGTATCGTCTTAATCGGGGTGATATCGGAATATCGTTGTCCATGTAAACGTACTGACTGTTTCCATGTAAGTGTTATATTCTATCACTATACTCATGACACCTGTGTTTTTAGGTCCCTACAGAATTACCTGCCCAGGGAGCTCCGCCCACAGGGGGCATAACTTTCTATAACCCCTCCCAGTTTGCACAGGTAAGACTTGAGCTCATTTAGTCCAGCAGTGCAGAAGAGTTGGGATGAATTGCTTCCTGAAGCATTGAGTATTATAAATATACATGGACACTGCAAATACTTGTTTCTGATTGGCTGGCGGCTGTGCCTTTTAAAAATTTTTTATAAATTGCTTTATATCATGACAGCTTTAAAGTAGTCAGTAATTCAGTTTGAAATCAGCGCTCGTCATACTTTTTTTTATTTTTTAAACCATGTTGGAATGTTACCGTGACGATAAGTACAGGTATTGATGGTTTATATTCACTGTATTTATGCTTCACTGTTATACAAACTAACCGACGGAACCGTATGTAAACCTCCGTTTAAATTGTTTGTAGAGATGAACCACAGCAGGAACGAGTTAGCACTAGAGAATCCTGACAGGTAGTCCATCCTAATGTCGAGTCACCCAACCTGCTGGCAAAAAGACTCTCACCCTATTTCACCATTTCATCAGATTGCATAGAAATGACTTCTTTATAAGCTACAGTGTGTGGAAGCGAGCTCGGGAACAGTCGTATAACGGTAGCCTGTCGGTACGTTAGCTCAATAAAATAATGTCTTGCCATATTCATGTTAATTAGTTGTGCAAAAACGTTCTTAGTTTTTAAAAGCTTTTTTTTTTTAGGTTTTGTGTGTTTTCACTGAAACTGATCTCACAGGCAGCACGGGTCAAAATTCATGTTCTAATATAATATTATAACGTCTCTCTTTTCTCTCAGTCTGTGCCTCGTTCTCGTCCAGGCCGGTTGGGACAGCGCGAGTATCCAACACTGAAATAACTCCACAGAGCTGCGGCTGCAGATCCATCTGTGTTCTTACATCTCATCAGACTCCATTAATCCCGAATTGGACAAGTACCGGCACCTAGCCTCCCAGACTTGATCATCACCATCTTATTTTATCGTGCGTAGCATACACCCTAAAAAAAGCTATGGATTCTTTCATCTGTCTCTTCATTTTTCTTCCATCGTACCTTTTTTCTTTTTCTTTTTCCTCTTTTTTTTTTTTTCTTCTCTCTTCCTCCCTTTTGCCCTGTGTTTTGACTGGACAGCTCCTACGCCAGCGTGAACTTTAAGTGCAATAATTTTGTTTAGCTTTCAGTTAGACCTTCCTAACTAACTGCATTTCAGCATCTGTGTTTGTGTGTGTGTGTGTGTGAGAGAGAGAGAGAGAAATAGAGAGGGGAGTGCTATTGGGACGCAGACGGTACGGGGTGTGTTCATCTTGCCCGTTTTCGTCAGTGAGGGTCGTTGGAAGATTTTAGATATTTATTAAGGCTTTCTGTCGGAACGAGACACATGATCATGATTTTTTTTTTTTTTTTTTTTTTTTTTTTTAATAACTGTCACAAATCCCAAATCTGTATATCCGAATGAATATTTATGAGCTGTAGTCAGTCCCTGCTCTCCTGATTCAACTTCTGATTTTCATTAATTCCACTGCTTAGATTAGTCATGGGTTGTTTTTTGTTTGTCCCCCCCCCTCCATTGCTGATTCTTAATCATTTTCTCATAAATCTTAATCGCTAGTCTCGTTCCAGTGGCCACTGCGAGGGATTTTGTGTGTGTGTGTGTGTGTGTGTGTGTGTGTGTGTGTGTTTTGTTTTTGTAATTCCAGAGGATTCGCGACCCCTTTGAAAGAAGCCTGGACTTTTCCATTGTTTCAAATTCACTGTAAAAATACTCAAAAGAAGGAAAAAAAAAAAAAAAAAAAAAAAAGTGATGAAGAAAATAAACATATTTTTGAGCTCTTTAGCACGTTGGAATGCGTGTGTGGGGATGGTTCGTTTAAATTCTGCAAATGAATGTGGTCTTAATTTGAACTTTTTAATACCAATATTGCATAAGCCACTTTAATAGGAACACCTGTACCCCTTCTGATTCATGCAAATATCCAATCATGTGGCAGCTGTGCAGTGCATAAAATCATGCAGATACAGGTCAAGAGCAGTGGGCACAGGCTCACCGAAACTGGGCAGCCGAATACTGGGGGGGGGCGGGAGAGACCAGGCCAATTTCTGTGTGCCTACAGGTGCATCTCAAAAAATGTTAATATCATGGAAAAGTTCATTTTTCCCTGTAATTTAATTCAAAAAGTGAAACTTTCATATATTCTAGATTCATTAAGCATGAAGTGAAATATTTCTAGGTCTGCCTGGGAAAAGGAATCCAGCTAACCCTGTTATAATCTTTACCTCAGCAGATCAGAAAATATTTCTATAACCAAAATGCCTCCATGTTTGCTAATCTTCAGGTCAGGAATAACAGTACAACAGGATTTCCTCACGCTTCCCCACTCTTGACATTTGCTTTTTCTGTTTAAGTATTTATAAATAACAAGGCATTTTCTAGTCTTCAGTTGGTCTCTGGTTGTGGTTGACTCAGTGCATTCTCCTGTGAACAAAAAAAAAGAAGAGAGAAGGCTATTTAAATATGCAGTTTTCTCCAGTATGTCTGGGCAGCTTATATTATGGACAAAGACTGAATTTATAAACAAATTTCATAAAACGCTTCATAAATGTTAATATTGAGGTACATACTGCATTAAACAAAACATGTCTACAGCATACTACAATATCTTATATAGGATTGAAGCTGTTCTCAGGTTTAAAGAAATCTGACCCTTACAGACACGGAACCCTTGCAATATGATTAATCTAATACACACACATTATATATATATATATATATATATATATGAACTCTTTCTGCTATTTTCTCTTCCAATGTTGCTGTGCACACACCCGAGCGCTCTTTGCTCGCTGCACTGCAACTTCTAGCATGGTCCGATCAGACAGAATCTGCTGCAGTGTGCCGAGGTCCATTTCTAACAGCATCCCTACACACAAACAGTACATATTACATCACTATTAAGACACGTAATACATAACGCTAGTCACTGTGGATTTATGAAAACCTGCACCCACACCAGCCCTTTCTGGGTAAGACTGGACACCCCTGCCATATTGGCAACACCATGATGAATTGCAAGTGCACCATCTCTATATTTTAACTCTATGGTATGCACTCAGCACTTGCGCAGCACACATGTGGGCTTGGTGCTTTGTCTGAGACCACCAGTAGCACAACACAAGCATCCCGTTCTCCTTATGGATCACGTTAGCTAGAGCACACAAGAAATACCTTCAAACATTGAATGCATGAGTGCAAGTCATGTAGCGTGGTAATCAGTCCAATGTGGACTATGTGGGAAATCCAACCCAAGTGGGGGAAAAAAAAAAGTTATTTGGAGTGAATAAATACTCACTCCAAAACAAAGAGCTGGGAATTAGTAACTAAAAACAGCATGTCTCTAGGTGGTATACTGAGGACGTACCCACTTTACGATGCCAGCAGTGCATTAGCCACCTAACCGGCAGAGAATATAGAACATTCAAATGAGAAAACACTTGGGGCGGGGGGGCTAATATGACAGGAAAAATAAGCATTACCAACTCAAGGCTAACCAGCAGTGTGGAACCCAGAAGTGTTCAAGAAATAATGCACATAATATTAGAAGAAATGCACACTCAGTGAAAAAGAAAAGGAATTCGAAGAGGATATCCCCAACTTTGGAGGACAGACAACGTAGTCCGATATGCGCACAGGTGAGCAGGAGAAAGGGAATGATTACTGTGTGAAGCACACAAGTTGGTATTCAGGTGTTAAAAAGCGCCCCTAGTGGTTAGGAGTGGTTAAGTAGAATAAGCCTTACACAAACATATTATGTATGCTCTCTCTACCACATGATATTACGTACACATCGCTACACCGCACATGATGTAAAATACCTTTTTGAACAGGCAGAGATTAACAATATAAACCTACAACAAGCTCACCGGTAATATCAGCACAGTGGGCCGGTTCTAAGTCTCGTACGAGTGCAAATAGTCTCTCTCCAATCACTTCCTCTTCGTCTCGGTCACTCACGCCAGTCTCTCTTTGACTCTGCCTACAACTAGACCTGAAAGTGAGGAAATCGATCAGAAAAAGGGGCAGGGGTAAGAACACACTGTACAGATTGAGTTGGTCATCAAAGAAATCGACACAGAGTTACACACATGTACGAGTTTCCATAATCTGATGATTAGCTAAAATGAGTTTGTATCAGTTTTAAATAAATATCAACTGAATAAAATGTATTTTATATAAATATATATAACTGCCTAAGATAACTACTGCCATATTTCAATTTTGCCATTTGTCATTTTCTTCTTGCTGGATTGAGGTGGGCGGGGCTATATCGGTAGTAGGTGACATCATGTAACTCCGTGTATAACTACAATTAAGAATATGAACGAACTATACATCATTACGCTGCTGATTTGCCTCGGATATATTTACGTATTTCAATGATCACCCTTATTATTTAAACAAAAAGCACGAACGACAACAGTTATTTCTTGGATATTGAATCATCACTTTGGTTTCTGAAAACTGCATCGTCAAGGTGACAAAATAATCGTAATATATGTAATTAATTAATAGATTTGTGGAAGGATGATTTTCTCGGTACTCGATGGAAATAATCATACTAGTTAGCTTTTAATGATCTGATTACACACACACGCACACACACTCACTCCTGTAAGGTTTTCAGGGCCATGTTGACTTTCTCCTCCAGCAGGACCGGATCAGATAACAGCTGAAGCACCACCTTTTTTTCCTGCTCTAACAACATGCCTGTGTTTATTTAAAGGAGAATTATTTAGATCTTAGTAATGATTTGAATTATATTTAGAAGAGTTAATGACAGCTGAATACGCAGATGTAAAGTGATAACCTGTGATTTTCTCGGTGTATCCTGTGTTGTAAAGGTTGATGAGTTCATACAGCTGTTCACCCAGGGAGTCAGAGGATACGGAGTCGACATCGTCAGCCTGTGACCCCGGTTTACTGAGAAGTCAAAAGTTAACATACACAACTGTCTTAAAACACAAAAGAAACCATTTTAAGTTATTTCTTAACATCAAAACATCATACGGTGTCCTCCACTAATATTGGCTCTCTTGGTAAATATGAGCAAACAAGACTCTCTTTATTGTTTAACCTTTTGATCTTTTGTTTAAAAAAAAAAAATTCACAAAAATACTCTGCTCTCATGGATACCAAACAATTGCAAACAAAACACAGGTTTATCAAAAACAATTGAGAAAAATATATTTGAATGATATTTTACTTTTTTTTTTTTAGTACACCTGAGTGACTAGGAACAGGAAATTGTTCAAAATGACTTCCTGTTTCACAGGGGTATAAATATGAGGTAATACATAGGCCAAATTCCCTTAGTCATTCATAACAATGGGTAAGAGCAAGGAATATAGCTGTGATGTGCGGCAAAAGGTTGTTGAGGTTCAAGTGCTGTTGGGTGTGCGTTACCTGTTGCCAGTTTGTAGATCCGTGATCATGTGTATTACCTGGTGTCAGGGTGCAGGGCTGCCAGTGCCCTCTCCAGCGCTTTGGTAAGAAGAGCTTCATCCTGCAGCATCTGACTGATCACAGCCCCTGGCAGCTCCAGTAGCATTCCTACAGCACAGTAGTTTCCAGAATAAGTTCATTTCTATTGCACGTACATTTTCCCATGCAGATACATCAGTACCTCGGTACCTGTTAGTTTTGGAGCCATATCAGCGTGTTTAGGATAAATCAGGTCGTACAGTTTCTCTCCAAGTGACTCCAGATCCTTTTCATTATCCATCACGTGCGTTTATTGCGTTGATGTTTGCGTTTCTAGTTTCCACTCTGAATTCATTGTATAGCAAGCTACCTGACACTACATGAGCCTGCTAACATTTCCACTAGTTCGATTATACAACAAACAAAAGAAACAATGGCAAGACGACATGAAGTGGAATGTGAACTTATTCATAATACCAATCAACAAGCTTGAAATGACTGTACTCAGCAGTAACAAACTAGACTGCTACTACAGTAAGAAGCTTACAAAGGTATAACCAAAAACAGCGATTTATTAAGCATAAAGTGCACTACTGAGAGTGAAGAAGAAAGCATATTGTACCATTACTAATACGGGAATATCTTAAGAATGGAGAGCTGTTTACGATTCAACCGTTATTTACAGCTGCGAAAGAACGTCGCTCAAAAATGACGTGTACGCGTCGCGACTCGAATATCTGACGTAGCCAAACCGCAAAGCTCGTTATACGGTATATCCATCCGCATAGACGGGGAAACAAATAGTTCGTTCTTGATTCCTTTTTACGCAAGCCACAGCATCGTATATTTGTGCTCGTAATATAATTAAATGTACGTTCACAGCGTTTCTATCGGGTGTTTAGTTAAATGAAATGCATTCATTTGCAGTTTCATTTCAGGCGCAAGGATCTATATAGTTTTGACCGGAACCGGAACTCCCTCCTTTCTCTCCCTCTTCCCCTGCTGGAAAAGGTAGCGTGGTCGGCTTGTGTTATACTTAATACGCTTTTTAAAAAGCCGTTTTAATTGTGAAGTCGGTCGTTAGTCGCGCTTTTAATTGTGTCGTAAGGTATACAGTTTGTTATAATGAAAGTGTTGAGGTTGTGTCTGTAATCTTTTAAATATTACACAAAAAAAGTGCGGTCCTCACTGAGGCCTCGCGCTCCGTCTGTCTCGGTAGCTAGTGCGTGAAGTTATGCTAGTTAACTAATGCTAACGGTTTATGTTTGCCAAATTTCCTCCATGATCGCTTTTACACTTGACTGACCCCGAATGTTATATTTTCAAAGATTTTCTTTACTTTTTTTAACTGAATCCGCTTGTTTACATCCTAGTGTACGTCGAATGGCTGTAGTCAGTGCTAGTAACCGGTATTGACATGGCCATGTGTTTTAGCGAGCGAAATGTATTCTCTGGACATTTCTCTTGAGATGGATTCTCTGAGATAGTTGGTGATACCTGCACCCCATGTCTAGAAATGCATATAAATATCTAATGATACATTCCCTAGACGGTTGTTTTTGTTGTATTTGCTTGTATGTGAGAACAGTTGGTTGTAGGGTTAACGCTAATTGTATGAATGTTGGTGTCATGAATTTTACACTAGGATACGCTGTAATGCCATTTCAGTGTGATGTTCATTACATTCTCTCCTCTGCTGTCATTCAGGAAACCGCCATCATGTCGGCTCACCTGCAGTGGATGGTGATCAGGAACAACTCCAGCTTTCTCATCAAGAGGAACGGACAGACCTACAGCACTGTAAGAAGCCCCACTTACTTAAGCGAATCACTTCCTGATCAATTCACCAAGTAATCGCTTTTCTTTCAGCCTTTCTGTGTTTTAGCCACGCGGACGTAGTATTTCCAGGGTTGTAGTCCTGCATGATGGAAACTGCGTTATTTAAAAAGCGCGATTGTTTTTCTAAACCCACAACATGAATCTCAGTTTAAAAGACGAGGTAAAGTGCCTCATTGAAATCTGGTGTCAAAAACACACACTTCTGAACAACTTTCAAAAACTCAAACGCACTGGTTTGCAAGGTGTTTAGCGAGTGTTTCAAAGAAATGGGCTCTAATCGCTCCACTGAACATATAAACTAGATAAATTATGGTAACTACAGCTTAAAAAAGAAAAAAAAAAAAAAGAAAGTAAGTCGGGTCCAAATCTTGATGGATGACCGCTATGGGTGGAGCCCTGGAACATAAACGGGTGCACTCGGACCAATGAGAGGACAGTTTACTCACATGTGACTTGTATGAACACATTTTGGTTGGCTTTGAATGTTGCCTTGTGAAAGCGAACCAAGCCAAGGAGAAAATACAACGTTTTTTAATTTTTTTTATTTAAGTCCCTATTTCGGGGAAAAAAGCACAGATCTACAGGTCTGAACATACCCTTGAAGTGCCCATTAAATGGCTTGAGAGCCGTGATGTGACTTGGACACGTTTTCTTTTGTGACAGGAAGTCAGAATCAATGCTGTTCACATGTTAGACTTTTGGTGTTTGATCAATAAGTCCATAGTTAATTGTAACCTGTCTTTGTCCCAACATGCTAAGGTTACTGATTTGATATAACTTATTAATGTAACATTTACCCTCCTGTACCTATCATCTGTGTAAAGGTAAAGCTATAAAGTGTAGTGTCCAGATGAGGGCAGCAGTGAGTCAGTGCAGGAGCACTTCCTTATTGTTTGTTTTTAGACTATTTTATTACTCTCAAATGTTTAATAATTGTAACTGTTTAGCAAAATGTCTTAGTGCATCAGAGTTGTTTTTGTTGGTGTTGTATCTTATATTCATTCCATATTTTTAAAAACAATAAATAAAATTTAACATTTGTTCTGTTTCAGGAGCCAAACAACCTGAAGGCCAGGAATGCGTTCCGCTTTAACGGCCTGATTCACCGTAAGACAGTCGGTGTAGAGCAGGCAGCTGATGGCAAGGGTGTGGTCATCATCCTGAAGAAACGTGCAGGTAACTACTCGATTGTGTCCAGGTTCAAGACGATCATGCAGAACGTGTCCGTTATGCGAGTGTTGGCTGCGTAGGAGGCGGGACCAAAAATGTTTCTAGCGCACGCCATTTTGAAGTTTGATTTTTATGACGTGCAAATAATTAAAATCTAAAATCGGTTTGTCTTAATGCCTTGTTTATGGTCTTTTGTGTCGTGTGTAATTGGTTGCACTTGTATTGTGACATGTTCACACATTAGCAAACTGAATTAGTAGCTTTAAACACACACGTGTGTACTTCTCTGAACTGCGTCTGATGAACACTAGTTATCCGATCATCCCGAGACGGTTTGTATAATGAATTTAAGATTTGACTTAAGACATCTTTCACTTTAACTACAGATTGAGATCATTAAGGCCCGGTCCCCAATAAAGATGTTTCTCTTGGATTTTTGAAGACGTTACCGTTGTGTGTCTTTGGGTTTTGTCGATTTGATGGTATTGGAGTAACGTTTTAAAACTGCCGAACTGTGCTCAGGTCACCGCAAACCCGCAAAAGCGTACGAGAAGATCACAATCAACAAGAACTCTCGCACCACGCTGAACCGCCTGAGGAACATCATCCGCAAAAACAAGTACAGGAAGGACCTCCGCATGGTGAGGACGCATGCACGGTTCTAATCTTCTGTGTACTGGATGTGTGGTGACCTGGGAGAACCCTTTACACTGTCAGATGGACCATTTCTATTATATGCAGTTCTGAAAACTTCAGTGTTTACTGAAATGCACTATTCTGTCCCCCTTTCTCTCAGGCTGCTCTGAGGCGGGCCAGTGCCATCCTGAAGAGTCAGAAGCCTGTGGTGGTGAAGAAGAAGCGCTCCAGAGCCACCAAGAGTGCATAAACGTGCACGCACCCCACAAATGCTTCATTAATAAAAGTGTTTTGGTCAAATATCCCACCCTGGCTCTTATTTTTGTAGTTTTTATTTTTATATAGAATTAATTTTAATCCTTTCTGGCCAAAAGCACACAAGGCAATACACACTAAGTTTGTGATGTGTTTAAATGGATGTAGTCTGTATTTCAAAGTAAAGTTGTGTATGAAATCCTGTTGTTGCTGTGCCTAGACATAATATTTTATGTTGTAGAAGGTTTACTCCGTGACATCCGCAAACCCATCTTTCTTCAGTTTGAATTTAATAAACAGAAGTGTATTCCTATTATGTCGTATTTTAGAACCAAACATGTCTGCCCTGCTGTGCCTTAATGGCATATTACTGATTACTATAGTGAATGTTAATTGGAAGTCAACGAGCGCTGATGGTTTGATTGCCATCAGCATTGCTACAGTTGGGTTTTTAAGTGAGAAACTGGAGTATTTTGAGGATCTAATTATAATTTATAGTAGCCTTGTTCTTACAGATGCAAGTAACTATAGGATGGATAGAAATGGCAAAATCAAACCCAGCTGTTAAGTTTGTTGAGTTGTGAGGAAACCCAGGGACAGGCCCTCTTTATATAAGGGAAGTTCTAAAAAAAACAAAACAAAAGTGATGGTACCTTGCTCCAGTGGGGCTGTCCACTTCCAGGGAGAACCATAATGTGTTGATTTAGCATCTTTACCTCAGCATGCATGCACAGTTGAGGAGAAGAGTTACAGAGTCAAACAGACTGCATGTTCTAACCACATGGCTCCCAGTCTGAGGAAGGCCTCTGGTGATTATCTCTCTCCAAGATCTGATCAGTAGCCCAAAGTCTTAACCACTATGTCGCCACTTCTCCAGTGGGGCACCTTCTGTTAGAAATGCTCTGTACCGCTAGCGAGCTAATGCTTGGGCGCCTTTTCCTGCAGATCTGGAATGCCTGCTGTTCCAGCGAACCTAACAGGACCACTGATATGGAATGGGAGCTGTTATCAGTCAGCATCCTCAGATGCTGGTGCCACGTGGCTACCTGGATGAATCTGATTTGCAAGCGTATGGTCTCCCACGGTTCACTGAGAGTCTGATCGGCGTAACGTGATGAGCGCCGGCAGCAGAACTATAGAGTGTGTCCCTTCGACATTATCATGCTTTACACGCATACTGTCGAGGAGGGGATGCTGATTAGGACCCTTTCTGTGGGGTGACAGTGAAACACCTACCAAAAGTCTTTCGGTGAATTCTCGCCTTGCGCCCAGTGTTACCAGGATTAGCTTCAGATCCAATGAGACTGTCACCAGGAAAAAAAATGGTTACTGAAGATGACTGAATGAATTTCATGCCAATGATTTTGGGATGTTTGAAGAAACTATAAATGGATGGTTTGATTTGACCTATATCTCACTAACGATAGCTGTACTCCCATTCCCATTGATCTCTGTGTCAGAGCTCTAGCATGCTAATGAGTCACGTTTGTGATCATGCCATCTATCAGATCAATAACGTGTGTGTGTGTGTGTGTGTGTGAGATGGACTCAGCATTCTGTTCAAGGCTGTGAGCTTTGAGTCAGAAGCTCTGCATAACTGGAACTGAAAGCCACAGACTCTCTCCCGACGTGCGTGTCCTGCATGGATGCCATGTACCTACTGCGGGTCCTGTGTTTGTGTGTGTCGGTGTTCATGGGTGTGTGTTGTGCATTCGAGCTGCAGGAAACGATCCACACTCTAATAGAGGAGAACATCCATCTACATGACCAGCTGGAGAACCTCACGGCCGCTCTGAGAGAACTGCGGCAGCTTCTGCTTCATCACGGCACCGGTATCTATCCATCTCTATATTAATATAATATTAACATTATTGCCCTTATCATGGTTTTCAGGATATTTATTTGGTTTTTATTTGCTTCCAAATATATTTAAGAACAGAAGAACATGGCATATGATAACACATGACAGGTTTACAAAGTCACTCAAAATCACTCTTAGCCTTGAGTAATTTATCAGAACAGAGATATAGAGATTCAGTTTACTTGGATTTACATTTCTATAAAATGTACACTAACCAGGTTTAAAAACCAGGATGTTTGGCACCAAAGCCTTCATTATCTACACTCACCGTCCACTTTAAACATCTCATTTATACAGTTATCCAATCAAAAAATCATGTAGCGGCAGCACATTGCTTAAAGTCATGCAGATACAGGTGCAGTTAATGTTCACACCAAACATCAGAATGGGGGGAAACTGTGATCTCTGTAAATTTAACCGGGGTATATTTGTCGGTAACAGAAAGACTGGTTTGAGTATTTCAGATAGTGCTGATCTCCTGGGAATCTCACACACAGTATCTAGTCCAGGGGTGTCCAATCTTATCCGGAAAGGGCCGGTGTGGGTGCAGGTTTTCATTCCAACCAAGCAGAAGCCACACCT
>JANDJT010000081.1:1201776-1212553 GCA_024331685.1 Stegophilus panzeri
GGCTTCTGCTTGGTTGGAATGAAAACCTGCACCCACACCGGCCCTTTCCGGATAAGATTGGACACCCCTGGACTAGAGTTTACACAGAACGATGTGAAAAACAAACAAAAAAAAAAACAAAACAACATTTAATGAGCAACCCAAACTGGACAGTTTCACCTTGTCTTTTCCAGTCTTGATAGTCTCAGAGTCTTGTTCTTGTCTCACACGAGTGGAACGTGACGTGGTCTTCTGCTGTTGTAGCTCATCAACCTCAAGGTTTGATGTGTTGTGCGTTCTGAGGTGCTTTTCTGCTCACCATGGTTGTAAAGAGTGATTATTTGAGTTCTCTCATCAACAAGGTGTTTCAGCCTGCAGATCCTCCACACACGTGTTATATTCAGCAGTTCAGCAGTTTCTAAAATACTCAAACCAGCCCGTCTGGCATCAACAACCACGCCACTGTTAAAGTCTCAGAGATCAGACTTTTTACCCATGCTGATGTTTGATGTTTGTTAACTGAAGCCCTTGACCTGTATCTGCATGACTGTATGCACTGAGCTCCTGCCACATGATTGGCTGATTGGATAACTGCATAAACATGCAAGTGTACAGGTGTTCCTAACAAAGTAGACGGTCAGTGTACATCAGTATAACATAACATTACTGATGCAGTTATTCCAGGTATTTTTTTATATTACTATTATGAGAAAGGACATTAATAATAATAATAATAATAATAACTTTTTTCTCTGTGATACGTTTTGTATCACACTTTATGTAATGTTTGTGTAAGCCAGGTCATAGACGCAGTATATACACTTTCAATACATTTAGTAGTGTTAGTGAGGTATTAGTATTGTATTGGAATTTGTATGCTCTTGAGATTCAAGGTTTGTGTGTTTAAAGATGATGCTTCAATTCTTGTATCTTAGGTCACAATCATGAACACGATGCTGATTTGCAGCATCGCTGGCAAGAATGGTCACAACACAGTAAGTGTGTTTCTGCAACACCACCACCACCACCACCACAACTGAACTTCCAATTCTTTCTCTATTTCTATTGTCTTCATTTCTCTCCGCGCCACCCAGACTTCAGTTTATATATATATATATGTGTATGTATTGTTATTCATAAGATATGTGTACCTAAAATGACTTTTTGAAGGTTTAGGAGCTGATATAAGATGAAGAGTAGCGACTTAAACATTCCATTCATATCGTTCATCATATATATATAAAAAGTTTAGACACACTCATTCTTTATTTTTATTTTTCCCCCCACATTGTAGAATAATAATAAAGTCATGAAAACTCCGGAGTAACACAAAGGGAACTATGGGAATTATGTTGTGATAAAAAAAAAAAAAAAAAATCCAAAATAAATCTTTAATAATTTAGTATTTTAGCATCTTCAAAGTAGACACAATTTTTTGCCAAGAATGTTCCAGAAATGTATTCTTGGCATTTTCTCACCTGATTTCTTGAGGAATTTCCCCCCCGAGATGCTTTTTAAACAGTATTAAAAGAGTTCCCACCTACGCTGGACTCTTATCTCCTGCTTTTCGGAATATTTCACCGATTTCAAACATTTAAATCATACACCTTCAGATCAAAAGATTTTTAAGACCACGAGAAACATTTCAGTCGAGTGTCTCCAAACACTGGACGATAAGACGAGCATGTCCTTGCGTCCTTCTGTGGTGTTTTGTCGAACTCTCTTCATTGACTAGTTTATTGAAATCAAGAGTAACTAATGCTCATGTCTGTTACGTATATAACTGAAGGGCTGATGCTTTGAGATGTTCCGTTTGTTTGTAAAGGATACACAAAAGAAAGCAGCTGAACTGAAGGAGAAAACTAGGTTTAACTAACCTCGAACTTCTAGAATCAGATATTTAGTGGTTATATTTAGAAACGCTGTCTTTACATGTGATTCTGAGGTTAGTGTGTAGTGTCAGTTGAGACTTTCTGTCTCTGTTTAAAACAGCTGTCATGTGTGAACCAGAAAAACTGTCAGTCTCTCTCACACACACACACACACACACACACACACACACACACACACACACACACTTTATCAATATAGAAAGCACATGGCTTTTCCAATACCCACAAACAGCCTCGAGGGACTAACTGATGAACCTCACCCTGTCCAAACCCATTAGCAGTCCTGTAGATTCAGGCTGTTGTACTTTAATGGAATTTCCCCATCGTATCTACTAGCACGGTTAAATTACCTTCATTGTTTGCCATTTTGCGTTGTTTAAAGAAAAGCGCATATTGCCACAGTTAGAATTACAGTGTCGTCTTGTTACGTGCTAAAATTGGCTTTTATGTATTCATCCTTAGGCGTGTTAAAAGGGTTACTGCAAAAACAGAAACTTAAAATAAAACTGTTCCAACACGCCAACCAGCATATTTACAGAAGATATGAATTGGGCGAATTAAAAATTGTGCTTAAAATGCAGAACATTTTGTAGAGTCTGTAGAAATGTTTTTGATTATTGAGAGTGCTCCTTACTGTTCTACCGTTTTCCCCTGTTAAATAACCTTTTAGTGAATATTAAACGTTACTTTAAATTCTAGAGGATTTTAAAGTCAAATATTTCAGAAACAGAACATACCTTTCTGTTTTGGTTCTCACTGGTGTGTGTGTGTGTGTGTGTGTGTGTGTGTGTGTGTGTGTGGTCTTGCAGACATCAGTCCAGAGGCTCATGTGTTGTTGGAGCGTGTGCTGTGTGGACGTGAACTTCATGGATTCGCCGGCTCCACCATTGACCACATCTCTCCATTCCTCACATTCACCTTTATTATTCTAACACATCTACTGCTATAAGGAAAGAAAACACACACACACACACACACACACACACACACACACAATATGCCTCCACACGTTATTCCAATTTCATATACTGTAAATATTTGGACACTGGTGAAGTTATTATTTTCACACTTGATCACAGTATATTGGAGCTGAAATGGCCTATATTGTGTATATAATTGTGTATATATTGAACTTTATCATCTATCGAAGAAACACACGTCTCTATATTATATGAATAGTGTACCGTGTCGTTTTGTAGCTATGTTTAAATATAAACTCTTATACTGAACATTGAGGATCTATTATTTCTGTGTAATTGGTGGTGTTTACATTTAATGAAAACCGCTTATAGAAATGCTTCTTTACTGAAATAGACGTATTATGCGTATGACAGCTTTACACTGTACGGTAACGTGATAAAATGTCACAAGGTTTAGATTAGATTAAATGCAAGTTTTAAGTTTTGATGACAGAAATATAGTAGTTTATGCACCGTGAATAATCAAAACCCCACGGCTGTGACACACTGCTGAACTTGGTGTAGTTTACACCTGCATTAAGTGTCCAGATGAGTAGAATATTACTGCTATTCTCCAGTAGGAGAAATTCCTAACACGAGACACATTGGGCCTGCTTATCAGAGTCATCGTCTAGAACCAATCTATTATCGGTGGCCAGTAAAGAGGATTTCCAGCACTAAATCCAAAATGAACAGAACGATCATTTCATCATTTATTATGATCAACAATAAACAATCCAAAAAGAACTCAATTCAATGAAATCAAGCGGAGCAGGAAGTATAAACACAGGATTTGAACGCAAAGAAAGATCGACGATTATGCAAAGACGAACGCATTCGAATTAGCGCAACAGGTATAACATGTTTTTTGACAAAAATAAAAAAGTGTAGCAGACGTTCACACCTGGAATCACTTTCGGTAAAATGAACACCGTTGTTAAGCAGGTGTTGGTTGTGTGTTCACGGCATTTCGGGAACTAGCAGGTTCACACTAGCAAGTGACCAGATGTTGAAGTCACTCCAGGTGTGTCTCTTGTCGTCATTGCATATCCACTTTTCCCAAAATATCTATCAAACTGCTAGCAGCCAAACTGTTTTATAGTGTTCTATACCTCACCAGGAGTGGATAGATCAGTAGCCTGGGAGGAGAAGATTGTGTGTTCAAGCAAACTTTAAAATTTTTTTTTTTAAATTCATAAATTCATAGCTGTGGACAAGATAATATCGTTAATAATATCTTTTATGTGTGATGAAGTAGGAACAGCGCAGCTCATAGCCAAACGTCGGCCGACGACTTGCTGACTTTTCCCTCATGGGCGCAAAAGTGACGGGTTTCCTCAGACTTTCTGAGAAAAGGACACACCCTGGCTAAATCATCCCCTACAAGGGATTTCATACATTCAAACTTATAACTAGCTAACTAACTAGCTAGCGGCGAGTTGCACTCAAGCACATTTTGTTTAAATATACTTTATTACATGACCTTAACTATCGTTTTTTTTAGGTTTCACTTGCCCATTGAGCTAGCTAATGGATTTGTGATTTGTCCAACCCTGAATATTTTAACACCCGAATAAACCGCAGGAAGAGATTCGATTGTGGTTATAAGTTTGAATTTGTTTGCACACCGAGCTCTGTTTAATGTAAATAGAACTTGGTGCGAGTGCAGAATTGAGAAGATTTCATGCATTCTGCACTGCAGAATTGGTCCGTAGTAGAAGATAACTTACTGAATTAAATGGCAGTATTGCTGTCGCCAGAGTTCTGCGTCACAAACGTGCGTAGTAACTGAAAAGTGTGAACGCGGCGACGAGACAAAGATAATGTGAGCATCCCAAAAGTGGTATGCGTGTCCGTGTTCGTCTCAGCGGATAATAGAAATGCGTAAGTGATTCAGAAAGTCTTTGTCAAGAGGGAACATGAATGAATGTTAATAAATGCTCGGCTTTTTTTTTTAAATTAGTCTGCTCCCTCAGTCGTGACTGAGGCTATGGCGTTGACGAAGTAGGGTCCCTCCTTTAGGTAGGTTTTCAGCTTCAGGTAGTTTTGAGCGCCGAAGATTTCTTGTGTGCTAGATGAGCTCAAAAGCGCACCGACCAGCTGAAACTTACAGTCTTTTGCCTCCTTCCCCTTACTAACAGAGCGCTCCATCACCCATTCAGCAAATCCTGGTGATGAGATCATCTTTCGCTGGCCCCAGGCTTGGCAAGCAATCGCCTGTGGTTCAAAACACCAGAAAAGATAAATCATCAGTATATTAAAGTGGTCTACCTTTTGGCATGTAATAAAACCATTTAATATTTACAGGGATAAATTTTAAAACAGGAACGAATAATTGCATTCGAATCACCTGTTCACTATTCAATATACGCACATTTCACGGTCATAAGTATGACTCGGTCATTTTATTGAGCTTGAACACTGTCATTCACTCCCAAAGGCCAATTCTACAGAATTTAGTGGCTCAAGCTGATGCAGAAATACAGTGGATTCAGAAAGTATTCAGATTTCTTTACTTGTTGCACAGTTTATTGTGTCATGGAATTAAAAATCAGAAACCGAAAGCTCGTTCACAAAAGCATTCAGACCCTTTATTCAATACTTTGTAGAAGCCCCTATGGCAGCAATTACAGCTACTTGTCTTCGTGGATACGTCTTGATAAGCTTTGCACATCTGGATTTGGGCAGGTTAGCCCATTCTTCATGGCAGATCTTCTCAAGCTTCTTCAGATTGGATGAACTGCCATTTTCAGGTCTCTCCACAGATGTTTGATGGGGTTTAAGTCTGGGTTTTGACTGGGCCACTCAAGGGCATTCAAGGACTTGCCCCGAAACCACTCTAGTGCTGTTTTGGCTGTATGCTTAGTCATTGTCATGTTGAAAGGTGAACTGCTGTCCCAATCTGAGTCTGTGTTTGATCTGGAGGAGGTTTTCTTTGAACACAGTAAACTTTTTTTTTTTTCTGTAAACTTTAGTAGCGCTGTATTTGGCTCCTTTTATCATAGTTTATGGTTATGTAAATACACCCCGTTTTAACATGCTTTAAACAGGACACACACACACTTACAGTGAATACGCGTACTGCGCTGCAGTGTAACTCAGGGAATGGCTGGGTGCTGATAGACCTGATCATTTCCATGGGCTCAGAGCTCAGAGAGCAGAACCATGACTCCATCAGCAGCAACAAGTCGTCCGTCTGCTGCTCCACCTGCGAGACACACATACACACATTCTAAATCTGGTCCTTCGTTGGCATTATTTCAGAAAACAACCAGAAACTCTACCAAAAGGAGCACACACAACTCGTGAGATGAACAAGCTTGCCTAACGTTCTGATCAACAGCAGAGAGACCAAGGCCATCCTTCTCAACTCGAGAACAAGGCCAGTTATGGATTTTTGTACATTCCTGACCGCCTCCACCTGCCCCACCTTCTACAAAACTGTCTCAGTATATAAAGATACAATCAGTTCCAGAATTATTGGCACCCTTGATAAAAATTGGTTTAAAAAAAAAAAAAAAAAAAAGGTTATAAAAATGTCTTTGGGGGGTTAATTAGCTTAATCTAACAAAAGATAATTCTAATCTTTAATCTAACCAGGGTTGTGCTGGAACATCAGTTCATCGCAGGGCAAGCATGCACATGCACGCACACACACACACACACACACACACACACACACACACACACACACATACTGGTAGTGTGAGTAGCTGAGCAATGGCCTCCAGACTCCTCACTCTGAGGTCAGTAGCTCCATCTTGGGCTAACCGACTCATTCGCTTTATCACTGTGTTAAACTGTTCACCTGCGAAGCATAGATTGATCACACCCAGAGTTTCACCAGAAAATGCAAACATCAGAAGTACAGTCTGTGACACACACACACACACACACACACCTGTTTTATGTAGAACTTGTTTGCCCTCAACGGTGCCACCCAGCACTCCCAGTGTATCCAGGGCAACAGGGATTTGAGTGGAGTCAGGGGACAGTGCCATGGCAAACACCATGTTGAGGAATGCTGGGTAATTCTCACACACCTGCTGTGGGCTGTCCATGATGGCCAGGTTCCCAAAGAACTTCACCAGGCCTACACACACACACACACACACACACACACACACACACACACACACACACACACACACATTTAACCAGGCTGGAAGAAATGCACTTTATTGTATTCTAAATAAAAATATGCATGGAAGCATACACACAAACCTGGCAGGTAGAAACTGGAGAAAGGATCGGAGTCAGCAGCCACAATCATGTTGGATATTTTATCCATGATTCCCTGCTGTGCCAGGTACTGACGGCCATGCTGGCTCTGAGCCAGACTGGTGACCATCTCTATAGCTGTCGCTCTAAATAAGTGAGTGATCTGACGTGAGTGATCTGTACTACACGCTACAATTATTCACAACACATGCTCCGAACAATCAACCAACATATAATAAAGGCTATGAAAAACCACCTGTGGTAATACACGCTACAGATAATCAATTAGAGTAGCACACAGTGGCATCATGAGGCTGGAGGCCAATAAAATCCTGTTAGTGGACTGTAATTAGTGGATTTTAATTAAAAACTAAAATGACAAAACTTGACTTAGGCTAGTAATCGTAAAAAAAGAATGAAAAAATATTGTTAAAAAAACCAAACAAACAAAAAAAAACCAATATTGTGTTTCATGATTAATCTAAACCAAAAGGTGACAATATATTTCAAACTAAAAAAAAAAAAATTGAACTGAAAAATCTCCTTTAAGCCCAGCGATGTTAATCTCTCGATCCAACGAACGTATCTGGCAAAGCATTTTTTCCCCATCACGTTATTTAATCCACGTTTGTTCGATTTCTTCTGAATTGAGCACACCTTGAAAACACAACTTCGGAGATCATTTTGAGACTTCTGTATGCACGTTTTTAAGTATTGTATATTCTCATATTTTCTGGTTTAACGGTGTTCGACGTTCCACATTTCGCCCCACTGTAAATGCATAAATCAAACCCTACTTGGTTTGACTAATACACACTAAAATGTAACGACTGGAGTGAACGTGAGGTAAGACTGCGCATGTGTGTGTGTGTGTGTGTGTGTGTGTGTGTTACCTGATGAGAACATCATCTCCAGTCAGTTCCTCAAGTAGTTTAGAGACAAAGCTGCTACTGGCACAGTAACCCAGTGAGACAGGGGACACAGAGGAGATCTCCACCACCATCTGCATGCACAAACACGCGCACACACACACACACACACACACACACACATTAGTGTAAATGTGTGTACATGCCCATGTGAGACACAGAGGGACATTATGGCCACATTACACACACACACACACACACACACACACAGAATGCAAAAACTCAAAAGCAAAACCGGTGTCAGTGGAACAACTGATCCACACCTCATACACTCTGTATCTGACGATGTCACTGATGGCCATCACGTCTTGGAGTTTTTTCAACAAATCGGAGCGGAACAGAGCGTCAAGCCCTGCCTTTGTGTTGCTTAGCTTGCTGAGGGCAGATATTGCCTGAAAGAAAAACGCAAAAATGCAAAAGAACACAAGTAATAAGCAATTACTCTTAGTTAGCTGCTTCAACAAAATAAAAACTAGTCTGAGGTTAGCACTGAGGTTATTTAATCACCAGCTCCATATCCTTACACATCAGAGGAGGATCAGTATCATTATAGGACTTGACTAGGCTGAGATCCTAAACTAAACCAGAACGGACGTGGAACTAAATACTGCTAAAAGATTATTGCACAGAAACTGAACAGGAGCTGAATTCTGTTTGAATGTGGGTGGTGATTTGAATAACTGGATATACACACACACACACACACACACACACACACGAGTTCTTACATTAAATCTTCGTGTTTGTTTAATTAATTGAGTGTTCAAATAAGGTATGTTTGAAATAAAACATTATTTAAATACTTTTTAATAGAGCATACAATGTCAAATTAAGAATATCAGAACATCAAGCAGCTGAAATGTCCCGCGTGGTGGCTTCTGAGCACAGCTACATGTGAAAATACATTTACACATACAGGTTCAAATCATTTAATGTGAGCACCTGTTACATTGCAGCATATTTTGTACTATTTTGCTTTCATTTATTTATTTTTTTTAAAAAGCACATTGTCCTTATTGTGATTTGTTCTGGCTACTTCACAGTATAGGTACAACACATTGGTGCATTTGCCATTTTGGGTTCGAGATATTTCTGTTGAAATTTCTCTGCCTTTTTTATTTTTATTTTTTTAGAGACTCCAAATCCAGGGTAGTCTACAATTTTCAACGTCAACTATTTTCTCATCTGGTATATTTGACTATCATGCGTTCACAAATGAGGGTATCTGGAAAGGTGAAAACAATTAAAATATCCAACCAAGGAACGTTAAAAATTGCCCACCGTACCTTTTTAGATACACTTATACTTTCTGCCCCCATGCACTGGATCACCTCTTGTAGAATCTCAGGATTATTCATCACCTCTGTAATCCCATCAGCATCGCTGACCGCCCGGCCGATCTACAAAAGACACCAACCGGTTCATGAAGACCAGTTAACGGAAAAGAGGATGTGAACGCAGGCCGGAACGTATTTCTGACCTGTGTGAGAGCGAGCACTCTGACAGAATTATCCGGATGCTTAAGTCCGCTCTGGAGCTCCACTCTGCAGTTGCGAGCCAGGTGGACAGGGTCTAGTACCGCCAAGACCCGGCCCAGAATCTCCACACAGACTTCTACCTGCTCCCTATAAACACACACAAACACACAGTGTAGAACTGAATCCCAGATGGTCCCCACTACACAGGGTATGAGATTACTTCCGTAAACTGCATAGTGCACTATACGTTTAACAAGGACCCATTTCAAATTCAGCTTCCTACTACCATAATCAGTGCACTCACTTCATACGGTATGACATAATGACTTCTACTCCCTACATAGTGCACTATATGTTTAACAAAGACCCATTTGGGATTCAGCTCTGTTCCTGAAGGTCTGGTATAGGTCTACTGCATTCAAAATAACACCTGTCACACCCTCAGCAGCACACAATGACCAGTAGAGAATAAAATAACGCTTGCTACAACATCAAAAGGTTATTATTAGTCCAAGTATGTTTTCATACATTTAGGACTGAACCCTTTCCTATACAAGTAATGACTTTAAACCCCCTGTATAGTGCAGCTCGTGCCAAACTGAGCCTTTTGGGAAGCCGTACACTGACTCAGCTATCCGAAAACATACTTGTCATTTGTATTCAGCAGCGAGAAAATGATTCCCAGCTGCGCAACGGATAAAGTTTCCCTCAAAGAGGTAACAGGAGTCGCGAAAACAGCCGTCCTGAGGCTCCTGAGTCCCTCGACTGGATCCTCCACTTCGGCTATTTCTGCTAGCAAACTTTCGATGGTAGCCGCCATGATGCTCAAACTGTCTGAGCATCGAGTTTAGCCCCACCCTTCTTAGGATCCTAACCAATCCACCCTTCCTATTGGACGGGCATAAAGTCGGCTTGACGTTGGACGTTTGATATTCGCAGATATGCGGAAATTAAGGGACCGTCTGTAAAGTTACATACGACATCGTTAAACACGATTCTAACTTCAATAGCATTTGAAAGGAATGACTTACAGTCATATAACCAACTGTAAAATGTTCATGTAGGTGTCAGCTATAACGCACACCTTTTAGATTTTTGATATTTAATAAAATATACTATTAAATCATATATTTAAAAATTGCCATGTATTTTATTACTACATGGGCTCATACACAAAATACACCGTAATTTAAAGCGCAATAGCATTTGAAGGGAATGACGTACAGTCACACAACCAACTGCAAAGTGTTCATCTAGGTGTCAGGTATGACGCACACCTTTTAGATTTTTGATATTTAACCCTACAATGCATGAACCAA
>JANDJT010000081.1:1224478-1252067 GCA_024331685.1 Stegophilus panzeri
TAGTTAGAGTAGATAGATTAGATAGATTAGTTAGAGTAGATAGAGTAGATAGATTAGTTAGAGTAGATAGATTAGATAGATTAGTTAGAGTAGATAGAGTAGATAGATAGATAGATTAGATAGATTAGTTAGAGTAGATAGAGTAGATAGAGTAGATAGATTAGTTAGAGTAGATAGATTAGATAGATAGATAGAGTAGATAGATTAGATAGAGTAGATAGATAGATAGATTAGATAGATTAGTTAGAGTAGATAGAGTAGATAGATTAGATAGATTAGATAGAGTAGATAGAGTAGATAGATGTACAGTACATTATTGATCTCCAGTGGGAAATTTGGGAGAAATTGTTTATCTCTTCAGTTTTTTTTTTAACAGTATAATTAAACATATACAGTGGATATAAAAATTCTACACACTCCTGTTTAAATCGCAGTTTTTTGTAATGTAAAATAAAAAATTACACCAACATGAATCTTATCAGATCCACCTTTTCCACCTTTAATGTGATATAGCAACTTAAGCAAAATTCACTTGAAAAACAAATTGGAATGTTTAAGGGAGAGAAAAAAGGAAAAAGAAAATACATGGTTGGATCAGTGTGAACACCCCTTGACTGATACTTTGTTTAGAGTCTACCAACTTAAAACATCTTAATTTGGACATTTTATTCCACTTTTCTGACGTGCACAGCCCTCTTCGAGTCATTCCACAGGTTTTTTGATAAGATTTAGATTTGGGCTTTGATTGAGCCATTGCATGATGCTTCCACCACCACGTTTCACTGTAGGTATGGCGTTCTTTCGGTGATAAGCTGTCTGGGTTTTGTACCAAACATATCTTTTAGAATTATGCCCAAAAGGTTCTACCTTGGGCTAAGCAGAACACATTTTTGCCACATGGTTTGGGTGATTTCGGAAGGCTTGGATGCTTATTTTATTTATTTATTTTGTTTTTCCGGATTCATTTTGGCTTCCAATGAACTGCTGCTTGTGTTTTAGACCGATCCTCTTTTGATGTCATCTTGTTCCTCCTGTTCAGTTTGTAGACCCGTACAATGATTCACTTTTTCTTTGCACTAAAAATAAAATGTTAACATTTAAATGGCTCACTGACTGTGTTTATTTAACAGCTTGCGAGATGTGTGTTCTAATGCACAGAGTCATCCATTAAACACATGCTCATGCACTTCAAGTGCAAACCTGGCAAACAGTCCTAAATACACAAGTGTAGATGTGCGTGCATGTTAATTTCTATCGTGGCTGCTTGTAATTAGCGCGATTCCAACACACACACACACACACACACACACACAAATGGGCATCATTACATATGCTAGCACCGCCCTGCCTCATGTGGTTTTGACCAGGGCACCCACACTTTCAGTGATGCATGTTTGTGTGTGTATGTGTGTGTGTGTGTGTGTACTGTATGCATGTGTGTGTGTGAAGTAGAGGATTATAACATATGATATAGGATTATAAAATATAAAGAAGTGGCAAAATGGTTGCATTTTCTTGTGTTATTATCATTGTTTCCTTTTTTTCTTTTCTTGGCACTTTCTTGTCAGTTAACTGAGAAGATGTGGGAAGGAACGAACCTTGTATTTTAGGAATATGTCCCTGCACCTGTATGCTCATGTCCCTCTGCAGAGGACGCATCCAATCTTTTCTCTTATACACACCTTTTCACACACCTTCTTTTTATGTAATACATAGCACCGATAGCCTTGCATATGTACACACACACACAAACACACACACACACACACACACACACACACACACACACTTATGAAAGTCTGCACAGTGCTACCTTTCTGTAGTGTAGAGGAATTTCCAGTGGGTTAACCAATCAAACCCAACACACACACACACCTACACACAGGCGTGTAGACTTTCAGTGAAAAGCATTCACGATGAATAACACTTTCAGTATTCATCTGTGTGTGTGTGTGTGTGTGTGTGTGTGTGTGTGAGAGAGAGAGAGAGAGAGAGAGAGAGTATAGGAAAAAAATTGAAGCTAGATAGACTCTAAAACACAAATAATACAAATACCAGGGTGTCTAAAAACTCTTCTGTATTCATGTCCATTGTTCGTATAATGAAGGTGATATGATGCGTGTTGTTATATTCGCAACTGTGATTGTCTTATAATCAAAACCAGCAGCAGGACAGTATTTCTGCATCACTCAAAATATATTCCAATACTCTTTCTTAACAAATGAACATTCTTTATTTCATTATTTCAAAATGTCTTTTTTAATAAAAAAAAAAGAAACAACCCAAAACAGTGATTACAACAGATTTGACGTATATACAGTGGTGCTTGAAAGTTTGTAAACCCTTTAGAATGTTCTATATTTCTGCATAAATATGACCTAAAACATCGTCAGAATTTCACACAAGTCTTAAAAGTAGACAGAAAGAGCCCAATTAAACAAATGAGACAAACATATTACACTTGGTCATTTATTTATTGAGGAAAATGATCCAATATTACATATCTATGAGAATATGTGAACCTCTAAGATGAACAGTTAGAGTCAGGTGTTTTCAATCAATGGGATGACAGTCAGGTGTGAGTGAGCGTCCTGTTTTATTTAAAGTACTGGGATATATCAAAGAACAATATTTTTGTCTCATTTGTTTAATTGCGCTCTCTTTGTCTACGTTTAGGACTTGTGTTAAAATCCGATGCTGTTTTAGGTCATATTCATGCATATATATATATATATATATATATATATATGTCAAATTCTAAAGGGTTCACAAACTTTCAAGCACCACTGTACTCCACTAAAGCCACAATGGTGCAGAAAATGAGAGTGCGCAAATATTAAGAGCTCCTCTGACAAACTAATTGTACTGTTGACTTGCACAAGCTGACTACTAAAGAATTTTTCATATGGATGCAATAAAGACTTATACGCATTTGTTTTTAATGATATAGCATGTGAAATGACATGGCTGGAGAGGCGGTGCATCAAGCAGGGTCGACCCCATGAAACCACTGCACAGCCCTTTCATTTAGGAAGCAGAGCAAGATAGCTAGAGAGGAATAGGATTTCTTATCTCTGGTGTGAAAAACCCTTAATGCAGCCCAGTTTGCCAGCTTCTTTAGAATCGGAAGTTACTAGCTAGCAATCAAACTCATAGGGTAATTAACATTTAAGCAGGAATAGCAAAGGTGTATCTCTTTCCCAGTCCTTGAGCTGCGTTTAGGTCACAGCCAAATTGGAACCAGGGCGTGCGATGTTTGCAGAACAGATGATTAAATACATTGTGATTTCTATGAAACAAAATATACTTTGACGTTCATGAATATTCCCTGCCAAAGTATCCGCTAGGTGTGAGAAACTGTGAACTAGTTAAAAATGAGCAGAGCTCTTCTTATTAACAAATCCATTAAATTCTAGAAAATACCCAAACTCAATTTGTACTGTTGTTGCAGTCTATTTAATATCCCTTGAAACAGAGACTGTGATGTAAGTAGAACTGTGATACTAGAAAACATGGTTATTATCTAAATAATATAATCACTGTTCAGTTTATACACTAGTTATCTTGTTGGACCCATTTAAATGCATGCATTTTTAATAATAATAATAATAATAATAAAAATCTGTATTCATTCATGGCGTTTTTCATGGTGTTTACCTCCTCGTGGGATTTGAAAACAGCAATTTCAAAATCGCAGACATTGAGAGGATCTCAAGAAAATGTGTAGGTGAATACTTACAGGATTAAGGTCTCAACTACAAGTCTGTCTTTCTCTGTCTCTATCTGTGTTCCTGTCTGTCTCTCCCTCACTCTACTCTGTTATTACAGTTTATTTTAAAGGGAAACGTGCGGTCGTTTCCTTGTGCAATGCTTATATATATAAACATAATTGCTGTATGCTCACCCAGCAAAATATACATCTCCTAGCCTGCAATTACCGCCCTGTTTCTCTCCATCTTGCTCTTGGTGTCTCTCTGTCCCTCTCTTTCTCCCTGTCTGAGACCGCCTTAGCACACAAGAAGGGCTATTTTTAAAGCTTAGCTTGTTTGGGTTTTTATAGTTTTTGAGAGTCAACTTTTGTTGATTTCGAAGAATCTGCTAATCTAGCTCTTTTCTCAGAACATGTTTATGAGCGACACCTGCATCTGGCCAGCAGAAATATGACGATAGCAAAGAGTGTTTGCTTCATCCTTCAACTTTTTTGTGAAGAATGATTATGCAACACTATATAATGAACTTGATCACCCTATGAATCACACAGTTCCTATTTTGCCCAGCAGGGGCAGCAGAAATAGTCTCCTCACTGACTAGAGTGTGTGGTGGGATGATGTGTGAATGTGTAAAACCAGGAAATGATGTCTGTTTGGCCATTTCCCCCATATACATGCATACAGTACAGCACAATCCTATTGCTACTTGTGTTACTGCTGTATATTCCTATACAACATACTCATACCAAAAGAACTCATCAGGGAGGCTGCCAAGAGACCTACGGCAACATTAAAAGAGCTGCAGGAATATCTGCCAAGTACTGGTCACTCCCTGCATGTGACAATCTCTCATACTCTTGTATAGACAGAAGCCCAAATGTCTTATGGTCGGATGAGACTAAGGTAGAACCTTTTGCTATGTTTGCCACAAAAACAAGACCACTTTTCAGCTAAAGAACACCTTACCCAAGGTGAAGCATGGTGGTGGCGGCAGCATCATACTATAGCACTGCTTCCCTTCAGCTGGGATTGGGGCTCTAGTCAAGCTAGCGGTAGTGGTAGCCAAGATGTTGGACTACTGATCAGAAGGTCGTGAGTTCAAATCCCACCACTGCCAAGCTGCCACTGCTGGGCCTTTGATCAAAGCCCTAAACCCTCAACTGCCCAGTTGTATAACTGAGATAAATGTACTCAGTCTAGAAAAGACTCTTACCCAAGGTTCCCTGTGTTGTATTACAAGCAAAAGGTGCTTTAACAAGGCAACCAGGTAATTGTCTTTTTTTTTTTCTTTTTCCTAAAGCATTAGTATTTGCTTTTGCACGAGTGAATTTTGCACTTGAAAAAGATATGACCCGATTTAGCTTGGTTTCCTTCTTATTTATTTATTTATTTATTTATTTATTTACCTCACAGGGGTGTGTAGACTTTTTATATCCACTGTCCATGTAAATTCTCAAGCTCAAACACTAGAAAATAAAACACTAGAAACATAAATCGGTTTAATAATACTAAAAGAAGGTTTTCATGAATACCTTTTTATTTTTTATCGATAGCTACACTGTCCGTAGAACTCTCTAGCCTCTTCCTGACTTTAAGAACCCATGCTAATTTGTGTCCAAAATAAATAGATGGTTCTAGATTTAAAAATACAATCTCCGGATGATAATAAGAACGCTCAGACAGTTTCACCAGTCAGAAGCCCTGTGATTGTATTTTTTTTTTTTAAATCTGGAACTATCTATTTATTTGAGACACAAATTAGCATGGGTTCTTAAAGTCAGGAAGAGGCTAGAGTTAACTGTCAGTTACAGTCTAGTTAGTAAGAATAATAAAAGGTATTTATATATAAAAAAAAAAAAACTTCTTTTAGTTTAATCAATTCAAACCAAGTTATGTTTCTATTGTTCGAATGTATGCTTTAGGAGTTTAAATGCGTATTATTTAATTATAAGTGTTTCATTATGACCCCACAGGATTAAGCAATACTGAGGTTTTTCCATGAACTTTATCGTGATCCGGTGATGTAGTTATAATAAGGAAGAAGAGAGAGACAGACAAAGAGCAAAAAAGAAGGAGACATAAAATTAAAGTTATCTGTGTGTGTGTGTGTGTGTGTGTGTGTGTGTGTGTGTGTGTGTGTGTTAGTTAGTTAGAGGGAGAAAGTGGAAAAAGAGAGATCTCCATACAAATTAAAGTCTAAATGGGAAAAGACAGACTGACATCTTGCCATGCTCATTAACATCTAAATCAGAAACTTTCTGTTTTATAATCCTCTAAACTCTTTAAATGCTGTCCAAGAAATCTCTCTCTCTCTCTCTCTCTCTCTGTGTCTGTCTGTCTGTTTCGCTCTGTTTTAGTCTTTAGTTAATGCTTTGTTGCTGCCTTTTGCAGACTACAAACCCACAATCACAGCACCAACATATACTGTAACCACGAGAGAGAGAGAGAGAGAGAGAGAGAGAGAGAGAGAGAGAGAGAGAGAGAGAGAGAGAGAGAGAGAGAGTGTGTTAGAACAGAGAAAGGAGGTGAAATAGTTGAATGCACTAAACACAGATGGACAAACCTTAAAATAAATGAGAGGGAGAAGATTATGAATTGTTATACCGATTCCAGGAGAGATGGTGAAAGAACAACAGCAGGAGAACAAACTGAAACAGAAAAACTGCTTCATACTTCCATACGTACATTCTCAATGGAAGACGTTTACAAAAGGTCTGTCCATAAATATATGTGCTTCTGGCTGCAGTGTGCATGACACCTGCATGGATCAAAATGTCATGCCAAACCATACACACTTGATTAGCCCACTCTGTGCTGGTTATCAATGCCTGTGTTCCAGAGAGAGAGAGAGAGAGAGAGAGAGATAAACTCACACCAGTAAATGTACCGTCTTCTATTTACAGTCCCCTCCGAAAGTATTGGAATTGCAAGCCCAATTCTTTTCTTTTTGCTAGACGCTACAAAAGTATTGGAACAGATAGTCTTGAAGTAAATTAAAGTTAATAAGACTTAATATCTTGCTACATATATTGCTTGTAATAACTGCATCAAGTCGGCGACCCACTCCAAACTGTTTTCCAGGCTTGTACTCTAACTCTTTTAGTTGCTCTTTCAGTTCAGGAGGTGAAATGCATGCTCAATTGGGTTAAGGTTTGGTGATTGACTTGGCCAGTCTTAAACCTTCCACTTTTTTCCCCTGATGAGGTCCTTTGTTGTGTTGGCAGTGTGTTTTGGGTCATTGTCTTGTTGCATGATGAAGTTCCTACCAATTGGATTGGATGCATTTCTATCTAAATTGTCAGACAGAATGTTTCTGTAGACTTCTGTGTTGCTACTGTACCATCATGAGTTACATCATCAACAAAGATTATTGAGCCAGCCCAAGCCATGACACTACCTCCACCGTGCTTGACTGATGATCTCGTATGGTTTGGATCATGAGCAGGTCCTTTCTTTCTCCACACTTTAGCCTTTCCATCACTTTGGTAGAGGTTATTCTTGGTTCCAGAACTTTTGTGGATCATCTCTGTATTTCTTTGTGAATTCCAGTCTGGCTTTCTGATTCTTACTGCTGATGAATGGTTTCCATCTTGTCGTATGGCCTTTATATTTCTGCTCTCAAAGTCTTCTTCAAAAGAAGGCTGATTGATACCTTCACCCCTGCCCTGTCGAGGTTGTTGGTGATGTCACTGACGGTTGTTTTGTTTTTAGGTTTTTCTTCACAGCTCTCACAATGTTTCTGTCATCAACTGCTGTTGTTTTCCTTGGTCAGCGTTTTTGATGTCTGGTTGTTAGCGCACCAGTGATTTCTTTCTTTTTCAGAGAATTCCAAATTCAGCTCTCTGGTCGTCATGTTGGTTTATCATTTTTAACGACAAATCAGCCTTCACAGGTAAAACCCAGGGCTCAAACCGAGAGCAGACATCCAGAGCTATGAATTGTTTACACGATCAGTCTTACAGGGCAAACTAAGGCAATAAGAAACACCTGTCAGTCACCTGCCAAATCCCACAAACCCCACTGCTCCGATTTCCAGAGGCGCTCTCCTGAGCAGGGTGAAAATACGTTTCAAGGTCATGACATACAGGAAACAAAAACTGTCATGTTCATGCTCAAATATTGCAAGGATGTCATGTTCTTTCTTTGCTCACAGTCTCTTCATTCACTTTCTACAATTCAACAGACCAGTGACAAACACTGGAATTCTTTCCACTGCCATTGGTTGTAACCCTTGCTGTGACCTGGTGTGTATTTTCACCAGAATAAGAGTCCTCTGTGCTCCTTATGTAAGAGGCAAAGAAACAGCTCCCTTCTGTTTGAGCCGTATAATCACCTAATCTCTAACCGACTCCACCTTCCACACCCGCCCTCTTTCTCTCTTTTTAATATCGTATAAGCCAGCCTGTATGCTGGCCAGAGGAAATGAAATGTTTGTTTCTCCTCCCTCTGGGGTATGTTGGTGTGTGTAAGTGTGTGCTTATGTGGGTATGTGTGTGTGTGTGTGTGTGTGTGTGTGTGTGTGTGTGTGTGTACACTTTGAACCTTCTGTCAGTCATTCATTAATAAGTGAATGTGCTGAAAGCTCATGTGTTATTGTGGATATTTTGTATGTAGGTTAGTGCGTGTATGTGTGTATGTGTATGTGTGAAGGCTGGAGATTGAACTGTGCGGGTGTGAGAGGCAAAGAGAAGTGTGTGTCTGTAAGAGTGACACCGAGTTTGTGTATGTCTGTCAGAGTAAGATCGAGAGTGTGGGGAATGTGTGCGCGCACTTGTGTTGTCTGTGAATGTATTAGTCAATCAAAATATAATGTCTGAAACTGAGTGTGTGTGTGTGTGTGTGTGTGTGTGTGTGTGTGTGTGTGTAAAAATGAGACAGAGAGGTATGTTTCTGAGGGTAACTCATGCACAAACATTTACAGTATAAAGTTTTACTCTCTGCCTTCTCTTGCTTTCTGACTCACTTAAACATTTGCGCTTAACCACCTATTGGATCACACACACACACACACACACACACACACACACACACACACACACACACACAGTGTCTGTGCTTTCTATCTCAGACAAAGAATTTGAGTAATTTAGTACTGAGATCTGCTTTGTATATTGTTAGTTACATGTTACATCTGTCTGTCTGTCTCTCTGTTTGTCCATCTAACTATCTTCAGTGATCCCTTTCTCCTGGTCTTGGTTATTGTGGATCGCATGCGGTCACATTCAAAGTGGCAATACATGCTGAAAATATGACATACACTCACTGGCTAATGCAGGTAACTGAGATCACATTTTTAATTACTGCATGATGTTTTGCATTGCCCTGCTGCCAAATGGTAGGTGTTCCTAATAAAGTGGTCGTGAGTATATCTATCTCTCTGTATATATATTTTTTTGCTATGTGAGAGCACTTAGGATGCTTCCCACAGTACCTCATTGTCTCTTATTGAAGCCGTGTGTCCGGACCACGATATGTTCTAAGCTCCCCTTTAGAGGAGGACGTTAACATTACAGACATGTTCCGGTATACAGTGATTTCGAAAGCAGATTAAGTGTACAAGAACGACAGATACAACGGTGCAGAAAGAGAGTAAAGATATTCGAAATATCATCATTATCCAGACATTATCTGCAGCATTTTAATGAACTTTTATTTCCCATGCCGTTTTAAAAGAAATTGCCTATGAGACACAAACACATTAAGGATATACGATTCTGTCTTGGTCACCTTTGTTGTGGTTTGTGTATTACCACAACCTACAGACACACACCCTCTTTAGCGTCATAGCCTTGACGTAACTTTGTGTGGCTACTTCTGCAAACACACACACACACACACATATAATATATATTTATATATATATACATAAACACACTAACACCATTGTGGCTTTTAAAATAACGCACTAGGCATCAGTCTGTGTGGTGGTCACCAAATGAAAAACTAGGCCTGTGTATGTTTCTGTCTATGAGCGTTTCTCCTGCTGTGTGTTTATGCATTTACAACATAACTTGAAATTAGCATGAGGTTTATAGTTGTGTGTGTGGCGTGTGTATGGGTGTGTATTGTAGTTAAGAGACAGCGTGACTTTAGAATATAAGATGTTAAACGTGTGCTGCCAGTGCACAATGGGGTACTGGTTTTATGCTGCTAGAAAACCAAGATACTGAATCAGTTCGGATGTGGTGTGTACGCGTAGATATATTGTCATTAATGAAGTGATTCTGATTAACCCTGAATAAAGATCAGACATTTTTGTAGGATTTTCTCGACATCTTCTTGGTTTCATCCGAGTGCTGAAGCCGTGGTCTGCAAAGAGCTTGCAAAGTATGTACGGGATCTCATTGTTGAACGTTATTGATTAGGAAGCTTTTTCTTTTTCGTTTTTTTTCCCCGGATTGGCATCCCGTACAGGGTGTACCACGCCTCGTACCCCATGCTCCCTGCAATAGGCTCCAGGTTCCCCGCGACCCTGTAGTATAGAAAATGGATGGATGGATGAATGTTTTTTCCCCTAATACTTTTCTATTCGTTTCTCAATTAAATTGTGTTGCTACAGTATATCACATTAAATGTGTGAAAAGATCTAACATGATTTATCTTGGTGTCATTTTTTTTACGCAACAAAAACCTGAGATTTTAACAGGGATCGGTAGACTTTTTATATCCACTGTACATAGGTAGCAATACTTCTTTCAAATTCTAAAGAAGATAGACCCTTTCAGTTGGCTTGGACAATAGCCAACAGCTTCTCTTCATACCGTTCTGTGTGGTTTCTTATGACCGCTGGTGGTGCTGTTGCACTCGGTTTTATGAAAAATCCAAAAGAATCCACTTTAAAAACTTTTGCGAACCACAAATAAGATGATGTGGATACCAAAAAGGAAACCAAAAATGTCTGATACCGAAGTCAGTGGAAAATATTGATAAACCAATACTACATTTACCATCATCACGGTATACTTAAAATCCCTTTCTTTGAAAGTACGATTTTATGCAATTTTTGAGCACTTTATTGGCATTTACCAAAAATGTTTCTTTTTTGGTTATATTTTTTGGCTCTCAACGGCCTCAGTCTAGAACTAGGAGTAGTAGCAGCTACTGCTGAGTACTGGTCCACAAGCATTTGTTAACAGTGAGAGTGCACACACTGAGGTTGGCCATGGCAGCCCATGGTCTGGTTCTCCAAAAACTTTATGAGCTGGGGACATTGAAAATGATAGATTGGAACATGATAAGCTCCATGGCAGTGCCTGCGATGCCACTGTAGCCAGAAAAAGAGCAGCAAAGTCAGCTAAATTGCTTGACTTTCATGGCCTCTTTCTCAGGCACACTAGATAGGGGCTTGTGTCATTTGAAAGCCACTGAAGACCTCTTTGTTAATGGTTATAAAGTGGTGCGTATCGGTTGTTGTGATCCAGGGCTATCGGGCTATTGGTCACTTCAAAAGTTTTGTTAATGGTGCAGACTCTCCACGAAAGAACACAATCATGGGACCCGTGTGCGCTCGCTATAATTTAGATCTATTGAAAGAATGAACGTGATGTAGTGAGGGGTCTTTTATAGGATACACACGTGAGATCACATTCGTGGTCGTCAGGTGATCTACTAGTTCTGTAAGGAAACTGTCCTTGTGCTCCAGACTGTAAGGACATAGAACAGTCCTTTTTGGTCCAGGCAGTGTTCTGGGCTACTCTTTTTTGTGGGAATTCTTTATAAAAGAGGGTCTTATGAAGATCAACAGTATGAAGCAAAAGGACACCCATATAAGAATGAAGCTGTAAATACATGTATAGTATGGTTGTGTTCTTGATGCTTGAAGTCCTTGATGCTTGCCTTCACAGTAACCAACATGTTATCCCACTTATTAGGAAGGTAAATTATTTAGAGTACCAAGTCAAATACCAAGAAGTATCAATCAAGATGAGTCACGTAGCATTAGCTTAATGCTACACTTCCTGCCTGGATTCAGAGCTTAAACAAGAGGCTGCGGCCAGTGAGAGTATAAATATGCTAAATTGTGTGACTATGAAGGTGTGTGTGTGTGTGTGTGTAGGTTATTCTTGTGTTGTTATGAGAGAGAATGTTAGTGATTATGGCTTTAGACGTAACCACACTAGGGCTTAAACCTCCACACATGGAAATGCCTGTGGCGTGTGTGTGTGTGTGTGTGTGTGTGTGTATGTGTGTGTGTGTGTGTGTGTGTGTTTTGTGTTGTGGGTTTCTGTGTTCATCTATATATGGTTGTGTCTGCTTTTACAGATTTTTGTTTGAGGATATCTATATGTTTATATGTGTTTATTGTTTGGGGTGTGATCGCATAGTAGTGTGTGTGTGTGTGTGTGTGTGTGTGTGTGTGTGTGTGTGTGAGTGTGCATGTGTGTGTGTCTCTAAATAACCAAGCATCATGCAGGGTGGAGCGATCCACATACCCCAACTCACTCTCTCTCTCTCTCTCTCTCTCTCTCTCTCGCTCGCTCTCTCGCTCTCACTCTCTATCATCTGTCTATCTATCTATCTGTATCTGTCTCTCTCCATGTTTATTCCTTATTTTTTTTCTTTTTTTTTTGCAGACAGAACACATGCATGCAATTTATTTTTTCAGTTTCAGTAACCATCTTATCCTAGTTGGAGTCACACTGGAACTGGAGCCTATACCAGGAACACTGTGCACAAGGCAGCCCACACTAGATACCTACAGATCAGCATCTACTGACTGGTATCACTTCTTTTTTTTTCTTTGTTAAATTCTTGAACATACTGTATACATTCAGTTGTCTCTCTTACAGGAAATGGCCTTCCAAGACCTTAACCAGTCTGGCTTCAGAGCAGCATACGCCATAGAATTTACCCTTATGGTTGTTACTAAGAAGCTTCATGTCCTCATTCTCCTTGACCTTTCATCAGCCAATCACAAGTCTGTGATTTTCTTGTCTTGAAATGAGTCTTGAAATTAGTAGGACAGCATGGCAGTGGTTTGCTTCTTATTTGGAGAGACTGTCATATCAGGTGGAGATCCATATCTGCTCCATGCAGACTATCCAGTGGTGTCCCACAATGCACAGTACTTGGTCTCAGTGAGGTAATATCCTCTCAATGTTTTTCGTACTAATGCTTCCTTTCCTCCCTTAGAAACTCATCTTTCTGCACAGATCTCAGCATGTTGGGCAGACATCTTCTCAAGGATTGGAGCTCATCACTTGACACTTAATCCCAGCAAGACTGTGTTGCTGTACAGTCCCTCCAGGATTTCACGATTTTGTGAGCGCAGAAATGAATGCAAAATCAAGGAAACGTCGCAATATTTGGAGGCGCTTGCAGGTTTTCTAATGTACCACAGATTTTCCAGAGATTTGGGCCAAGACGCATCATGTGACATCACAACGTGCAATTAGCCAAAGCTGTCTTCGATTCAGCTGTGTCGAACATAGATAGAGCTAAAAGGTCTCATTTATCAACAAACATCACTGAGAAAGATTGTGTAAAGCAATTTCACCAATTCAAGTAGGTTTCTGCAAAAAAAAATGTCCAAAAAAAAAACTCAGCAAATTGCACTGCACATTTTGAAAAAAAGCCACAGAAAAATCAAGCATTTTTGGCTGCAACAATCACAAAAAAATCTGTGAAATCCTGTACAGACTGGCTGTACAGTGGTGCTTGAAAGTTTGTGAACCCTTTAGAATTTTCTATGTATCTACATAAATATGACCTAAAACATCTTCACATTTCCACACAAGTCCTAAAAGTAGACAACGAGAACCTAATTAAACAAGTGAGACAAAAATATTATACTTGGTCATTTATTTATTGAGGAAAATTATCCAATATTACATATCTATGAATGGCAAAAGTATGTGAACGTCCAGGATTAGCAGTTAATTTGAAGGTGAAATTAGAGTCAGGTGTTTTCAATCAATGGAATGACAATCAGGTGTGAGTGAGTGATGCCCTGTTTTATTTAAAGAACAGGGATCTATCAAAGTCTGATCTTCACAACACATGCTTTTGGAAGAGTATCACGACCAAAGGAGAGTTCTGAGGACCTCAGAAAAGGAGTTTTTGATGCTCCTCAGGATGGAAACGGTTACAAAACCATCTCTAAAGAGTTTGGACTCCACCAATCCACAGTCAGACAGATTGTGTACATATGGAGGAAATTCAAGACCAATGCTACCCTCCCCAGAAGTGGTTGACCAAGAAAGATCTCACCAAGAGCAAGACGTGTAATAGTCCGCGAGGTCACAAAGGAACCCGGGGTAACTTCTAAGCAACTAAAGGTGTCTCTCACTGCAGTGTTTAAGTCAAATTCAAAGCCTTTATCACTTATACATTACCAAGCTAAACCTACTAAGAGTAGCTGGAACCGTACCAAGTTTTAGTCTTTAAGACCCAACAGCAATTAAAATGGTCAGAAACATACATTTTACTATATGAATCAACTCTACATGGCATCACAGTAGCTTAAAGAAATTGAATGTGTATCAGTAGGATTTTCAGACTGTCATTTCTAGTTAAAATAGAGATAATAATAAGTTCCTAATCAGCAGAGAAAAAAATAGCATTCATTTTTGGTAAATGATGAAAATATTGCTTGAAGATCATGGGAGTCAGTTTGTTCCTGGCAATAAGAGTTTGCTGTGATTGGCTGAGGGAGTAGTATTAGCGGTTTTAGCAGGCGTGGCCTGCTTAATGATGGTGTGCATGTGTTTGATCTGGTCTGGCTAGGTTATTTGGAGAGCATGGGGATCGTTTGGTTTGGAGTGTAATTAGAGCATTGGGGTTAGCAAGAGCATAATCAAAGCAGTCTGGGTGCTGAACGAGAAGCAAGTACAGACACATGCACACACATATACATAAAACAGGCTATAATTTAGTGCAACGCCAAATAAAACCCTGATTGAAACACAGGGTGAGGAAGTAAAATAAGGATCAATGATTGAAAGAGTACATTAAAATGTGTTCCCCAAAAGCCAAAAGAATGTGGTATGGGTGTGTGTGTTTGTATTAAGTGTTTGGCCTCGTGTTTCAAGGGAATATAGGCTGTTGTGACTGACACACACACACACACACACACACACACACACACACACACTTTTTGAATATGGTCATTCTGATACATTTAGATTGTGATTAATCTACAATAGTGTTAATTTTGTTAACGAAAACTATGAATAAAAATGTTCCTTAATGACCGTTTTTTTCCATGGCTAAGACGAGACGATGACCAGACGACACAGACGTCATTAAACACTAACTGTGACTTTATCAACATGCAATATTGTTGACGAAAAAAGACGAGAATGTAGTTTAAAGAAACAAAAAAAAAAGCAAAAACCAGTTCTGCAGATAATTCTGAGTTCCACACACACACAAGCGTAGCAGGAATATTCTGCGTGTGGTTGTGTAATGTTGACTTTTCTGATTGGCCTTAATACCTACAGGCTGCAGGTCACAGGACCCCTCAGGTAAGTTTACAGAGTCTTAACGGAGTAGAAAATCTTAACAGGAACAATTACTTTAAAAGATGGGTTAGTAGAAACTTTGATATGGATAAAGCTGCATGCATGTACTAGAAACGATCCAGGTTTGATCTATTTTGAACCCCTTTATTCACCTTAATATATTTTCACTATTATAGCTTGCTAAGTATCATATCCACAGTTACGCTTACGTGTTTATTTAACCTTGGTCAATAGTTATATAGACATGTAAATGTAAATATGAAATATACACGTTAAATTTAAATCGAAATGCTAAATGTTGATATTAAATCTAAATGTAAATGGTAACTGTGAATCTAAATCTTAAATTTAAAGGTTAAATGTTGACAATAAATGTATTATTCATATACCAATTACCTGCCCTCTGTGTCACTCTGAGACAGTGCTGTGAAAACACGCCCGAATCAGGCAGTGTTGCTGTGTGACAAAGCGTTCAGTTTTGGATTGGTTACGGAGAGAAGTACGAATTCAATACATGTAACCCTAGCTAGTAAAGTATATAGCCAGCTTAACTAGTGCTTTATGTGCTGCCTACATACTTCTCTATCAGTACATTTACATGGACAACGATATTCTGACATCACCCCGATTAAGACGATACTCTGATTAAGAAACTAGCATGTAAACAGATTATTGCTGACCTTAATCCGATTAAAGTCATACTCGAAGTAAACACAAATGGAATTAAGACGTGTGGAGTATTCCTGTTTTAGTCACTTTATCGAAGTGCGTTACAGACACGTACACACCTTAATCACACTATTAACATCATGTGGGAGTTTTCACCGCATTTTGCGACAGGACACGTACACACACGGCAGCGCTTTTTATATTTGGCCCCCCCCCCCACATTAATGAAAAAGGTTTATCATTAGAAGTAGTAACGTGCATATATTAGTCATATATTGCACATATTAGGAAGTATGATTGTGTCCAATTCGTAGGTGTTCTAGCTCACTGGACTCAGTATGTCAGAAAACTTTGTGGCTTTCGCCATTTGATGTGGCACTAAGCTCTGGCAGAACAAACAGCAAATGAAATCCCTTCAAAACACAAACACACCAAACCACTCACATATGAATTTACACATTTTGATGCATGAGGTTTATTTTTATTTTATGACAGTGATGATTATGATGTTGATGATGATGAATTGCTTTCTATTGTTGTTCCGATCAATGCTGTACAGCGCTAATTAGTCAAAACTGAATGTTGGCATTTACAGCTTGTCTGATTGTATTGCTGTCTCTCGAATAATTTTGTATTTAATATTTAAACAGAAAATCATGGGGGCAAATTTATAAAGTTGTTATTGTTAAAAGTTGAACTTTGGAGAGCCCCCTCTCTGGCAGAAAAATGCTATTACAAGTAAGTTGTGGAAAAATTAACATGTTCCTAACATGGGTTGTGCTTTGCCCTTCTCCACTAGGTGGATTAATTATTTGCTTGTGAGTGGCAAGTCTATTTAATTCTGTGTCCCAAACAGCATATTAAGCTCTAAGTAGTATGTCTAAGTAGTAATGATACCATTGGTGTACTGACATAATATTTAGTATGGTAGTATACACTCCAAGTATTTGAGACCCAGAGGATGTAATTATCCACAGCAGTTATCATCACCTCTTCAGTACTACAGAAACATTATGTGAATTAAAAACATTGTGTGCATCAATGTGACTGTCCTCCTGAATCCTCGTTTCAGTTGTTGGTTGGAGTCTACTTTTCAGAACGCTGGCATAGATTTTTCCTGGTAGGCTGATGAGTGTGATTCCCCGTTAATATGAATACATCCTCTGTTTGCCTTAAAAAAAAAATGAGGCAACCATCCCAGTTTGCCAATCCAAAGGCACGGCACCAAATCTCCATGAAACCCAACACAACCTCAACGTCAGTTCAGTGCCTTCAACATCTCGACATGGTTTGCCAGAACGGTTTGTCAGAAAATCTTTGGGGCCACCCAAATATCTTTTTCCATGGCCTCTCATGTCCTTCCATGCGTGAGCTTTTGTTTCTGCAACTCCTTTTTCCACAGCTCTTTTTCCTCAACTATACATCTCAATTGAATCAGAAGAGCTTTCTGTAAGCAATACTTAGAAGTATTTTTTCTACTTGACCGCTAGTGTTCACCAGTGCATCCTGACTATTGGCTATACATATTGCAGTTGGTGAGCCGAAAAGATGCCTCAGCAGTGGGTTACGAGGTTGGCCTGTTCACCAGACCCTCATTCAAAAGCCTGGTAACCCCAATCCAAGCTGGGTACAAGACTTTTTTCTACCTACAATAGGGGTTTTTAGGATTATGACTTGTCCGTTCGTCATTTTAATTTTGAATTAAGGTTCTCTATGTATTTTGTCAGCCAGTCAGTGTATTTTGTTATACGGTCTCTTTTAGATACCTCGATAGCTTTTTTACAATAAGCTCTGTGGGAAAGCGGATGTCTTTTTATGTATGGGCTCTGATGACATGTTACGTGTCCGACATTGTGTATAACGCATTCATTTGAATTTCCACTGAAGTCTTTTTTTTTCTCCCCTGGCTCATTGTTTATTTTTAATAAAAAATCTTACACATTTGAGCCATAATAATAACAACTCACTCTTTTTGGTCTTCTGTGTTGTCCTGCACATTGCCTAATACTCCGTTTCTCCCTCAATGATGCAGAAACTGTAGGTCATGTTTTCATTACCTCTTCCATGGGTCATAGATAATTTAGAGATGCTGCCACTAAGTTTTGGAGAACCTGATCTCATGTAAAATTCATATGAATTCAAACAAAGAATGGTGTGGTGGAGGAGTGATTTTGCTTGAGTTCATGAAGTTATAAAAAGAAACCGTAAACCTTCATCGCTTTTCATATGAAGTTAGTCAACTTTACAAGCATAAGACCATATTTGCTTTAGAACATTTCCCCAAGGAACTTCTTATAAATCTAATGCAAAAAAAAAAAAAACAACTTAGATTTTATTTGTTGCAGAAATTGCCTTAAAAAAGATTTTATTTCATGGCAATATTGTGTTTCTTTAATCCACTGCTTCTTTTTGTCAAATCTTTCTTTAGGTGTATTCAGACCTGAATTCAGCACTAAATTCATACTGTTTAACCTTCCGTGGAAAATCACACCATGCTAAAGTGGCTAAAAGTACACATAATGAGAGGCATCTGTAGTCTACCGAGAACTTCTAAAAGACCCTTTTCTTGTACTGTGAATGTTTGCAGTTGAGAGAAATAAAGCCCCCAATTCTTTTCTGTGGGAATATTTGCTCTAGTGGGTAGCAAATTTCCGGCCATTTTTTTTTTTTTTTTTTTTTTTTTTAACCTAAATGCAGTTCTATGTTCACACAGGATAGCATTTTCTAGAAAACGCTGCACTGGCCAGAGGACTCTTAACTAAATTTAAAATATAGGCAATTGACTGTGTTAATTTGTCAATTGAGTAGTAGACAGTCTTGCGATGCCAATCAGTCATTTATATTCAAAAACATTTTTGATTATGAGCAAACATCCAGTTGGATTTTTTAGCTAGCTGTTAGCAGCAACAGTAACACCATTTTGGCTACAAATGAATGCTGATGTGCTAAATGTAAGATGTAGTTGATGTGCTCTGTCTCGTTGCAGTCAACGACCAAGAAATTGCCTTTACCCTGCTCATTATATGACTATTGCTGCTATTTATTTATAAGTGGTAAACCATAAAATCCTTAAGTCAGTGTTTTAAATAATAGTTATCATGAGTATAAACTAGAGCGCATGGTGGCTTAGTGGTTAGCACGTTCGCCACACACTGGCAGGGTCGGGGGTTCGATTCACACCACTGCCCTGTGTGTGTGGAGTTTGCATGTTCTCCCCATGCTGCAGGGGTTTCTTTGGGTGCTCCGGTTTCCTCCCCCAAAATGTATATATTTAGGCTACTTGCTAACTGAGCCTTGACGTTCTGCCTGCAAAGCTTGGGTAAGAATCCAATTTAACAAATCCAGTCCGTCTGCATGGAAATCTAAAGCCTTGCAAGCCATGTGCCTTTCTCAAGATTTGATGAAGTTTTTGCATTATTACATGCCATATTGAAATGGAAATGTGCCTAATCAGTTCAGCTTGTAATCAGATACAAAATTGGGTTCAATTTTGGGTTAAATTCTGTTTGTCTGAAATAAAAAGCACATAAACCATAGCTTCACAGCATTCCTTACAGTTCACCCTGTATTTTGACATGGAACATTTAAACCCTGATTTCTGCCTTGATATGATTCTTGCAAATGAATCCCTATAACTTGCCTGAGAGCCCTTTTGTTACAGATAGCTTTGCCTCAAACCACGGATCCAGCAGAGGTTCCTGATCTGCACTCTGCCATCATGGCTCAAGGTCAACTGTTGGAAACCATTATCAACAGCTCCAGTAGATGGCTGCAGTCACGGTAGAGACGAAGAATGGCCAGAGCAAACCATTCTTTGTCATGTCTGAAGTTGAACCAATGGAAGTGGCTCAAGTCATTCTCAGCACTGAGAAGAAAGAATGTCATATATGGGTAGGTCTTTGTATGTTTTTGTAGAACCCTGGTGTGTGAGGGTGTAGAGGAAGACTCGAGAGACAGGCGGAATCTTAACTGAGCTAGAGGCTCACGTTTATTCAGGTTGCGCTTATCAGAGCACTTTCAAAAACTCAACAGAAAACAAACACCCACGTCTTTCGCTCTGTCAAGTTCACGCTTCTTGCTGTGTGTGTGTGTGTGTGTGTGTGCGTGTGTGTGTTGCAAGTTCTGCCCTCACACTCTGTCTCTCTCTTGCGGGTTATGGGAGGCACTGAAAGCATGAGCATAGCCTTGAGCTCATCCCGAACAACATCTTTCTTGCATTCAGGTAACCGGTACGTAGGGCTGCGTACTAGCACACCTGGAGGAGTCGTAATGTGGTGTTCTGTGAAGTCGATGTGACCGGACAGAGGTGAAAACACATCGGAAAATTCCTTTTGCAACCTGTGCTCTCTGGGACTTTGAGAGGTGGTCTCCACAGGGAACCTGGGTGAAATGGGCTGCACTTTTTAGACTTACCTCTGGTCCCAGCTCCTCCCTCTCAGGAATAACCATTTCCACAGCCACAGGAACCACCTCTCTCCATGGTTTCAGGTGGTATACTTGCAGTGCATCACCTCTATCCGTTCGCCTGACCTCATAGTCGATTTCTCTGACTTGCCGTGTGACCTCAAAGGGTCCTTGCCACTTTACGAGTAATTTAGATCTCACTGTGGGTAGTAAAATGAGTACTTTTTCTCCTGGTGCAAATTCCCATAGCCGAGTACCCCTGTTATACAGCCAGGATTGACAGTCTTGAGCCTGTAGCAAATTCTCCTGCATGAATTGCCCCACCATGTGATTTGCTCTCAGGTCAATAACGTATTGAATTTAATTTTTGCTATTTGAAGGTTCTTCCTCCCATTTTTCTCTAATGACATCTAAGATGCTGCAAGGCTTGCATCTGTACAATAATTAGAATGGGGGAAACCCTGTGGAGGCTTGCGGGACTTCTTGTACTGCAAGTAACAGAGGCTTGAGTACCTTATCCCAATTTCACACATCACTGTGAACGAACTTACGAATCACATTTTTAATCACATTTGGGTTAACCGTTCGAGCAGCCCATTCTTCTGCGGATGGTAAACACTGGGGCAAATCGACTTAATCACCAACAATTCATGAAGTTTGGATAGTGTCAATGACATTAACGTAGTGCCTTGGTCAGTCAGTTCCACTTTTGTCATCAGTCCACAGAATATTCTCCCAAAAGATTTGAGCATCATCAAGGTGTGTTTTGGCAAATTTCAGATGAGCCTTAATGTTCTTCTAGGTTAGCAGTGGTTTTCACCTTCCGACTCTTCCATGGATTCCATTTTTGCCCAGTGTCTTTCTGATAGTGGTCTGTAGTTCCTCTGATGTTGTCCTAGTTGTTGTGCTCTTGGAGGAATTTTGAAGGTCGACCTTTTCTGGGAAGGTTTACTACTGTGCCTATTTTTTTTGTGCCGAGATGGACCAGAGCAAGGTGGCGACAATCAAATCTTGGCCAAAACACAAAACCACCAAAGAGTAACACTTCCTTGGGTTTGCAAACTTCTACCGATGATTCATCAGAGGGTTCAGCACAGTGGCAGCCCCACTAACCTCTCTCCTAAAGGGACAGCCCCATCCTCCATCATCCTGACCCAGAACTTCAGTTCATAGTGGAAATCAATGCCTCTGATAGTAAGGTGGGAGCAGTGCTGTCCCAATGTCAAGGTAACCCAGTAAAATTCTACCCATGAGTATTCTTTTCTAGGAACCTGACCCCAGCTGAGAGGAGGCAGGATGTGGGCAACCAAGAACTGCTCACCATATAAGCTGCCCTAGAAAAATTGCTAGAAGGAAATTCTTAAGTTCCCATTTCTCATTCTCACAGATCATAAGAACTTGTAATATGTCAAGTCTGAAAAGAGACTGAACCCTTGCAAAGCCAGGTGGACCCTATTTTTCACTAGCTTTAACTTTACACTGGCATACAGGCCTGGTTCTAAGAATGGGAAGGCAGATGCTCTCGCTAGAGACTTTGAAAGCAGCCCAGTGGTTAGAGAGCCTAAATCTGTCCTCCCTTAGTCTTGCTTTGCAGTCCCAGTATACTGGGAAATCATGGAGGAGGTCCAGAGAACCTAGCAAGAAGAACCATCACCACCAGAGTGAACCCCAGCAAACGTATATGTGCCTATGGCTATGTGAGAGCAGGTGCTGTATTGGTTCCATACACTCTCCAGCTCAGGACACCCTGGAATACACAGAACACAAAGGTTGCTGGAAAACTAATGCTGGTGACAAACATAGAAACATGATTTTAAAATGTATGTCAAGGTGTGTTCAGAGTGTACACAGTCCTGGACCTCCCACCAACTACCCACTAGACTCCTAAAAGCCCTCAAGAACCCTGGTCACACGTCACTCTTGAACTTTCCTGCCATCGATGACTGGATACAGAAGAAGAGCAGACTTGGGAGGCTGCCCACCGAAGACTTCAGAGGGCTATTCAGCAGCAGAAGCATCTGGCCAAGCAATCATTGACCACCTCTAACTCTACATCTAAGTCCTTGTTTCACTAGACTCTAAAATTCTCAAATTTCATTCACCTGAGAATTCCCACCACAATACAAACGTTCCATGTGTCGTTACTAAGTAGTTACATGTCTGTCTACACCAGCCCTACCTTCTGTAACATCCAGTCAGACAGCCAGAGGGTGCCATACCCCGATTTAACATCTCCTTGTAATATTAAGTTCCTGTTTTGTCTCATATAAAATGCATACCATAGCTTCCTCACAAAGCCTTACAGTTAGTCCAGTTTTTCACATAATTTCTGTGCCACTGACTGTGGAAAGTTTGCCTGTTTATGACCCTGTTTTGTCTTGTCCTGGCTCTGCCTTTGACTGACCCTTTGGGATTTGTCAACAGTTCAGGTGAAGGAGTTTCCCAGGTAGCCACACATATAGTTACAGTTTACTATCATTTAACTTCGGTAACTTTGTACCTAATTGGACATACATTTTATAGGCTATATATAAACCAAAACGATTTGGACGCTGCTTACATTTCTCATTTAAGAGTAAAAACAGCACAAAAATTTTGTAATGGTAAGTTTGTCACTGTTGGTTTCTACAATAAGAGAGGGCTCTTTGTAGCAATTACTTTTCAGCGCATGGGTTCGAAAAGACTCCTCAAATGGCTGCTATTAACATTCTTCTTTTCAAGTCCCCTGCCTAGGATTCAGATATTTCTGTTCAACAGCACTGATAATCATAGCTTTCGTCCAACACGTCCAAAGGTTAACAATTCAGGCTCGAGTCGTATAAAAAAAAGTTGTTACTCAGCTATAGGCTAGAGTTGGGGTGGAGAAAGTGTTTATACACTATCCTTAGAATTCCTACTTTATTCTCATGAGATCAGGTTCATTCGTCATCAAGCACAATGAGCGCGTGCTACCAATTGCAGGGCTGTTTCCGTTTGTTTCAAAAACTCGACACTTAACCTCTAAAACGGCATTTGTCTATTTATTTATTTATTTATTTATTTATTTATTTTAATTTCCACTAATGTTAAGATGCCACTACGATTTTGAGGACTTAATGAAATGATAGTTTGTTTGTTTTTTTTGCAGGATTTTGCAGCAAGGTTTCTGGCAGCCAATACTTTTAATGTGCGTTATTAGATTTTTCTAACTGAAACGTGTAAGGGTTATTGTAAAACGATAATAATAATAATAATAATAATAATAATAATAATAATAATAATAATAATTGAGAGAATGATCAGTGAAAAAAAATATATTTATAGCTAACTAAAGAGGCGGCGTGTACTGGAGCGAAACCCGACACTATTCCGCGAGCGCTTCTCCGCGCGGTTAGCCTTTTTTAATGGAGGTGTGTGTGTGTGTGTGTGTGTGTGTGTGTGTGTGAGGGGGGCGGAAGGCGGGGGGTGATGTAAAAAGAAGAGGGACGCCGCAGGTCCGCTCGTGCCTCCAAAAGCCCATCTGGAAAGCGAGCGCGTGCGTCTTGCCCGCATAAATGCCTGGTCCAGAGGCGGCGGGACGACAGGAGAGAGAAGACGCGCTCGCGGAGCCGCGCTGCACCAACGGATTACTTTTTGCTGGCTCTCTGGGGGGTCAGAGCGCGAGCCCAGGATTCTTCCTTTTAACACATTCGGACGATTGGCAACACGGTACCGGCTGGTGACGGCACATTAACGGATCAGGACTTTGAACTGGCAGGACAAATGAATACAAATGAATTTTGCGACCCGAAGGAGAGACCGCGGTACCTCTCACCTCCACGCAAAGTAAGTGGACTTTAGTAAACGGACTGTAAGTAAAGTAAGCGCGCGCGGTGCCCTGAGAGCTGGCTTGTGTCACTCTCCTCTAGAATAAAGTGTGTGTGTGTGTGTGTGTGTGTGTGAGCGCCGTATGAATGGGGGTGTTGTGTTAAGGACTCGAGCAGCGCACTTTACCTGTGTGTAGGTTGGCGACGACCCGAAGTAGAAATAGCTCTCAGACAAACAAGTCGAGGCTCGATCCCAATCGGATGTAGTGCACTAAACAGAGTGCAGAATTCGCTCATTTCTAACCTACACTTGAGTTCCTCGGGTGTTGTGTATAATTGCGGTTCTTACGTTAGTAAAAGCGTTGCTCCTGGAATTCAGGCCCGTATTAGTTCCTATTAGTTGTAGAATTGTGTATAGAACCCTTAAGGGTTCCCCCTGAGGGACAGATGAAGAGCCTTAAAGAGTTCAGATATTTTCTCAGAAGAGTTAAGATAGAGATAGAGATGAGAGATATCCAGAGATAGAGATGTGTGTATGCTAAGGTTTAAGGAGTTTCGTGTCCAGTGTATCGCACCGTGTCCTCACACCTAGGCTGTGCCATTTAGGACCGAGCCCAGGTGTAGCCGTTTTTCTGTGTTTTTTTATTTATTTATTTAAATTGTTATTATTTTTTAAAGAAAGTCGGTAAAGTCATTTCAGTGGACTATAAATAGGCCGAGCTAAGACTTTTCTTCCTGTTGATGTTAGTTTTATTTATTTATGTTTATATATTTGTTTATGAGGTTGGTGACTTCGGTTTTTTATTCGATTCCACGTATTCAAGAGAGTCTTGTTCATTGGTGAAATTACTATATTTGTGTGTGTGTGTGTGTGTGTGTGTGTGTGTGTGTGTGTGTGTGTGTGAGCGCGCGCACGGTCTGCATGTTTAGTGCCAAATGACACTTCGTCATATAGTGCACTGCAGAGGCTATAGTGCAGATGGGTTTATACATTATTTGATGACCTGTTCACCCTACTGCATGACCTATAGTACGGAGTCGGGAGCTGAGTCACATAGCATTCCCTGATGGACGTTAAGTGCATTACATCGGATCATGTATTCATTATTTAAGACCCCATGGATTGGTGTCAGTGAATGTGAGCTTATTGAAATAAGCTAAATGAACGAACGAATGAATAAATGAATAAAAGAATGAATGAGTCATGCTTTCAGAGTTTAAACCTTCGTTTTTATCTCTTTGGATTATAACAAGTAGCCTAAATTATAATCCAGTGGCCTGCTATGGTCGATATTGTCCACTAGGGGGCGATTAGACTGTGCTGATCACAAGTGTTTAATATCTATTATCTATTCCGGGAGTTAAATATGTGGTCTGGAGGATGAGTGTAATTTAGTAACGCAGTCCACTGATTTAATCGTGCACCCCAAAGGGTTCTTCTCCCTTCGTTTCATGCAGAACCATACAGCTGAGGGTTTCATTTTCAGAAAAGGTTCAAAGCTAAACTAGTTTAGAAAACTAGAGCTAGAACCACCATAGCTCTCACAGCCTATTGGCATGTAGTTAATATATTTGTCTTATTCTAATTTCCGGAAGGACCTTAAAACACAAAATGATAATTAGACAGAAAAATGATAATTAGATAATAATTAAATCATTGGACAAGAGTGGGTACCACGCTGGAGTCGTTTCATTTCCTACAAAAGTAGGCTACTTCCTGTAGTGTTTGATTTGTACTCCATCAATATCCCAATGATTACATATTAGGGAGTTGTTTTTTGGTTCCTGTTGGGGTCCTGTTCGTTCAGTTCGTTTCCAAGGTTCACATCTTTCTACTTACAGTATGTACATGAAACTGAATTTGTGCACCAGCGCCCTCTACTGGTCACACACACTCTCTCTCTCACACACACACACACACACACACAGTCTCTCGCTTGTCTGTTTGTGCTTAGTTACTATGTGTGAGGTCAAAGAGCAGACTGAAGAGTTCTGTGGTCAGACGTTTTACTTCCTGTTACAGGTATGCCACTCCTCAGGGAGTCTGGGAGTGTGTATTTGTACATTTTTCACACACACACACACACACACACACACACACACACACACACACACACACTAGCTGCAGATAATGTATAAAACTTATATAGGTCTTAGGATCTATCACTTGTGGTGTTAGTGTGCCTTCAATGATCCCACATAAACACCTCAGTCTTATGGTACTTACTAGTGCAGAAATAAAACATTTCTGACCAAAGTTCATATTTCTCAGTATGACGGAACCCATGGATGCTTGGTTAGTAGTTAATGCTACTGCAACATGTCTTTTCTTAGGCATTTACTAATATGTTTGAAAGAAATGTTGATTTGTTTTATCTGGCTTTGCATTATTTGTAGACGTAGTGGATGCATACTAGCATGCTAGCTAAATTGTTAGCCCCGGTAGCTAGATTTTGTCATCCATATTTCCCAGGTGACTAGCAACAAAGCTCGAATGACTTTAGAAACTAGAAAGGTGACCACACTGTGTATGTCTCTTTCCATTTCAGAAACACAAATAGAATGATGGATAGTAATACAATGTCTGTTTAAAACTTTGTTCCTGTATGTTTAATGAGGAACTAATTTAAAAAGGGTAAAAAATAAATAAATAAATAAATAATAAAAAAAAAGATTCAGTCACAATAGATAGCTAGTTAGATAGATAAATACTGCATGCCCAGTAACTGTATGAAAAATCTTCACCTGAACAGTGTTTTATTAAAGGTTTGGAAAAAAAAAAAAAAAAAAAACCTTTGAGGAAATCTGTAATGTGTGATATATAAAAGAAAAAAAAAAAGAATAATCTTGTGGCTTCATACTGCATGGTGAAAAATAAAGTGCTCATGGTTAAGGAAAAATGTCTGGTGTTAACATAGCCTTAGACATTCAGTAGGTTACACATTGTTTTACTTACACACACACACACACACACACACACACACACTTTTGTTCACATTCTTTCTTAACCGTGGTGTTCTAAATGAGTCTAAATCAAGGCTGTTCCAAGTTGTTCTCAACGTTGTGTTAGTAATTTTTCTTCTCTGCGTATATTTCTATCTGTTTGTTTAGGAGAGCTCTACTCCTGTGTACTCTTCTGTGTTGCACTTGTTCTTCAGGATTCACACAAGCGCTGTCTGAAGGTAGGTTTTTATTTGCATTTATTTACTTAAATTATTATTATTATTTTTAGATTTTACTCATTTAGCTGATGAACTAAAAGTGTTCAATGTCCAACAGTGGCAGCTTGGCACCTTCACCACTGAGCCACCATGTACCATGTAACTGGTAGTGTTACATTGTATATATCACTGTGTGTGTGTGTGCGTGCACGTGCATGTGCGTGTGTGTGGGTGTGGGTGTGCACGCGTTCATGTGTGTGCGTGCATGTGTGTGTGCGTGCATGTGTGTGTGTGTGTGTGCGCGTATGTATGTATGTATGTATGTATGTGTGTGTGTGTGTGTGTGTGTGTGTGTGTGTGTGCGCGTATGTATGTGTGTGTGTGTGTGTGTGTGTGTG
>JANDJT010000081.1:1254266-1264430 GCA_024331685.1 Stegophilus panzeri
GGTTAAAGTGTATAGGGCATTAGAGGACCAAATAAAGAGTGATCTTAAAATCTTAAATGTCAGGAGTATTGTATAAGAGCAATTCAGCTGAAATACACAGAATATTTTTTTTTCATAGGAAAAAGAAAGTATTTAAGATATGTTAGATATATTGTTTGGGTAATAAAATGAGCTAATATTAAGGTTTCACAATGTTATCTGTATTTAAAAAAAAAAAAAAAAAGTTTTAGACAGTAATTAATGCAAGGAAATATATAAGAAGCAAGTTGTTTGTTTTTATTATAGGACATTATGTTTTCAGGTTGTCCACCTGTCCTCCATCCATCCATATGTCTGTCTGTCTGAGATTCCCGTTTGTGTAATATCTCAAGAACGAGTGATTTGAATGTTAGGATTTGTATGGAATTTTCATTGTAACCAGGAGATGAACTGATTAGATTTTGGAGCCAAGGTCACAGCAAAGGCAAATGTCTGAAGTAGTTTTTTCAGACATAGTTCAATAGCGTTCCTCCAGTTGGAATACATTATAAGGGTATTTCAGGCATACAAATTTGTAACGAGAAGGACTGGACTGTTGGCAGCGGGGGCATCCCCATCAACGCTGTCAAGGTCTACTTGCAGTGGTTTGTATGAAGTATTGTGTGCTGTACTTCTTATAGTGACTAATTAAAGTGAAAATGGACCTTAAGCATCATAAGGACTATAAAGTGTTTCTGATACTGTGTCCTTTGTTAATGTTGTGGGGTTTTTTTGTTTGACAAGAACTCCGAGGTCCTAGGTTCTCTCACTCCAGAGGTTTTCAATGGGCATCAGGTCAGGGGACCGAGAGGGCCATGTCAAAAGCTTAATTCTGTTATCACTGAGATTTTTATGGATTTGGACATATTTTTGAATTAATGTGCTGCTGGACCAATCACAACCCAGTTGTAACTTCTTGGCCCAGGCAACCAGATTTCCATTTAATGTCCAATGGTACACAATGGAGTCCTTGGTTCCATATATTCTAACAGGGTTTTGAGGGCTTTTGGAGGAAAAACAACCCCACGGTACCATAAATCCTCCACTATACTTAACAGTGGGGGTTGGGTTCTTTTCTGTGTAACTATCCTTATTTTTATGCCTAACTCACCTTGAGTTTAGGTTGTCATATCACATAGCTTTATTTTGGTCTCAGACCACAGAACCCAGATCCAGTCAAACTTCCAGTAGCATGTAGGAAACGCCTGAGACTTATTTTTGTAGTTAGATTAAGCAAAAGGTCTTCTTCTGGCATCCAAATAGGTTTTAAGCTTTAAATCTTAATTAAGCTAATTAACCACAAAGACATTTTTTCATAAACCATCTTTATCAAGGATGCCAATAATTCTGGACCCATATTATGTTCACGCACGTACAGATGTGCATAAACGTGTCTCTGTGTGAATGGGCATATCTGTGTGCTTTTGACTCACCGCATATTTGTGTGTATTAATGGGCACGTATGTAAATCTGTGTTGCAGATGTGGACGTGTTGCAGCGGTTGGGTCTTCGCCTTGAGCAGGGTCCTCGCTCTGTCCCTTTTGGTGTCATCCCACTCCGCTCCAGCATCATCCTCACATCACGGGCGCGTGTCACTGCTGCCACACGCTCCATATTCCCACAGCCTTTCTCCTGGAACACCACACTCGTGCTAAGCATTCGCTCACATCGTGCCAACTCTGCTTTCCTTTTCTCGGTCTTCTCTGGCTCACGCCTCCAGTTAGGCTTGCAGGTGTCACCGGATGACCTTACACTCCACGCTGGGCCTGGCAACTCGGTTCGCTTTCCGTATCATCTTCATGACGGCCGCTGGCACCACCTGGCGCTTGTGCTTGCTGGCCAGACAGCCACCCTGCTGCCTGCTTGTGACAATGACAGCAGTGGAACAACACAAGAGTTTCCACTACGTCCTCCGTTTCAGCATTTGGACCCCCGGAGCACCTTCCGACTGGGCGGAAGCAGTGCTTTGCTACCTAACATTGAACCCTTTGAGGGTGCAGTGTGCCAGATCGATGTGGTACCCACAGGACAGATAAACTATTGCAAGGCCATTCGAAAGCAGTGCAGAGAAAATTACACCTACCGGCCAGCAGCACCCTCTCCCCTGCTGCCTTTACCCTCCACAATGGTGCAGTCATCCACATCTAATCATACCCTTGCAGTCATGCCCACTCTAATTCCCTGGATACTCCTGAATGGCTCTGTCACACCTAGAGTCAGAACCAGCCATGATTCTACAGGGTTTCGAGCCACAGCGACTCCTCAAATTTCCCCAACTCAGATAGGATTCAAACCGCCACCATTGCATGGAAACTTGAACACACCGTCACCAACTTTCAGGGCACACAAAGAGCTAAACCAAAAAAGCCCCAAACCCACAGCCTCCAAGCCCATGTTGGGAAAATCCATCACTGACACCAAACTGACCGGATTCAGACACACTACAGCAAAAGCTCAAGCTCAAACTGTTACTGTGAAACCGTTACACATGTTTACAAGTCCAAAACCTACTGTCTCAAATCCCATTAGTGTATCAAAAGCCTTCAGCTCCAAACCCACCAGTGCATCAAAACTTAACAGCTCCAAACTCACTAGTGTGTCAAAACCGTCTAACTCAAAACCAAATAGTGTATCAAAACCTGCTAGCATAAAACCCACAACCATATCAAAACCCACCAATTCAAAACCTTTAGCCTCCAAACCAGCACTAGTGAAGCCCTCTAAACCCACAATTCCAAAAGGGCCCCTTCCCAAACCCTCCCCTACTAAACCTCCATTAGAAACAACCAGAAAAAAAATCACAGGAAACGTACCGACCCCGACTGTCAGTCCCACTCAGCGCCAATTAAACTTATCAATATCTTTATCTAACAAGATTCCAGTTACCCCCAAGAAACTAAGCCCTTTGCCAACTAAAAAGGTCCCAAGCAGCACCAAACAGACACCCAGACACATGCCCCCCATGCCCAGGACCTCACCTGTCATCCCTGTTGTTTCAAAGATGCCTCCAATCACTCTAGCAAAACCTACCAAAAGCTCAGTGGTACATGCTACCATGTTGGCACCAGAGACAGGGACAGTTCTGCCTGCTGATGGACTTCAGGGCTGGGATATGGATCTAGGACTTTTTGCTTCTCACATTGGACCTCCAGGGCAAAAGGGAGAACTTGGACCTGTGGTAAGACTCCAGATTATTTTATTATATACGCCGTTTTTCTTTCTTTCTTTTACACCAGTAAAGGGGTTGAAACTGAAACAGTAACATCCTCTTGTGCTGAGCATGAAAACAATGTGTAAATGTTTATATGAGTTCCAGTTTACGTGAACATGATATGAACAGAGCAGAAGGAAAGATAATGTACTTTGCATGGCTCTGTAGCAGCTAAACCCATACAGTGATAGCTTAGCTCTGCCTCCCCTTGGCTAGCAGCACCAAACTAGCCTAGTTAGAAAAGTTTGATATTTTATCGGTCTGGTAGTCCTACAAACCGTGACAACACCCAAGGCACGTTTTATGATAAATCCGACGTTTTCTCATCATGTCATACATTGACACGCGCTAAAATTACTGAAAGAACTCTGAGTTTCACTTTGTAGTGTATTTTTTCGTAGGTTTGATAGGTTTTGAAAGTAACGTATTTAGTAATCTTACACACGTAATTTTTACATGCAGTAATCAGTAATGTAATCAAATTACGATTTTAAAGTAGCTTCAATGTGGGGTTTTTTTTCTTCATTTTTCACACCATTCTGTGTAAACTCTAGAACATGTTGTGTGTGAAATTCCCAAGAGATCCGCAGTTTCTGAAACACTTAAACCAGCGCATTTTCTCCCCATTCTGTTTGATGTGAACATTAACTGAACCTCTTGACCTGTATCTGCATGATTTTATGCATTGTGCTGCTGTCACATGATTGGCTGATTGAATAACTGCATAAATGAGCAGGTGAATGTTCACTGAGTGTAAGGTTTGGTGAAATATAGACAGTCCAGCTTGAACCATGAATCATGCATACAGCCATGTACACATAGCATAAAGTCCTGCAAATCATGTATCATTTTTAATTAAACATTCAAAGCATACCAGTTTTGACGCGTGGTAAAATAGTAATGCCAAAACATCAGGGGTTTTCTAAAGACCGAGGTTAATTTAATTGGTTTGCAAGAGAGATGAATGTGTGGCGAGGTCAGCAGTAAACATTTCGTGCGATTGAGTAACACACAAACCCGGAGTCTGCCACTTCCTGTAAGTGTAAAATGCAGAGAGAACATTACCAGGAGTGTGTGTGTGTGTGTGTGTGTGTGTGTGTGTGTAATGTGACTCCTCTGTTATTACCAGTTTATTAGCTGAAGTGCACCATTACCCACCTTAATCACACACACCGTAATTGTAACTTACCCTGCTGACACACCTCGGACACCCTCTTATTTACACACGCACACACACACACACACACACACACACACACACACTATCACACTATACAGTCTACACCTGCCCAAAAGAAATTACATGTCCAAACAGAAGACGCACTTAATGGACATGAGACTCTCTCATTAAACCTATTCTTTGGTAATAACACATAACCCCACCCTATACAACACACACACACACACACACACACACACACACACAGTGGAAGCAGAGGAGCCGTGAGCATCACAGTGCATACTAGGCACTTTAAAAAGGAAATGTCTTCCCACAGTGGTGGACACTGAGGTGTGTGTGTGTGTGTGTGTGTGTGTGTGTGTAGCCGTGCGACAGAGAATGCACCTCTAGTGAAAAAGCCACTGTCCCCCATCTGTAGATGCATAGCTGTAACCCTTAGAGATTCTTTACATAAATACACACGCAAACCCCCCCACCCTCAAGACTTTTCGTCAATAGAGCTCTTTCATCCATCGCCACGTGGCATTGTGTGTGCGTGGGGGGGTGGGGTGGGGGGGGTGGAGTTCACAGAGAGAGAGGGAGAGAGAGATTTTTTTGTTTTTATCTGTGTGGGAACAAAACTAATCTTCATTATTAAGGTCGATTTATTTGCTAACATCAAATGAAACGTGGCTTTTTCTTTCTTCTTCTTCTTTTTTAATTAGATTTTGACTGAAGCAGATTTAGTTTCAACTCATTATTTGCCATAACAAGTGTTTAGTCTGTGGACCGATAGAAAAAGACATAACAGAGAAGCATAATGATACAACAACGGGTCACACACACACACACACACACACACACACACACACACACACACACCTTCTAATAACTTCCTGTTTCCTCCATATGTTTCGTTTCTAATCATTGAGCTGTACGTTTAGTGAGCTGTAGTTTAGTTTTGAATAGTAGTCTCATATGCGCACGCACACAGAAAGAACGAGTCAATAAAGACTTTTGTGTATGTGTGTGAGTGTGTATATTTGGGTATATGTTTGTAGAAGTATAACTCTTGGCACTTCCTTTTTGTAGGGAATTCAGGGACCACCAGGAAAACCAGGAGCACCAGGAAAAAGGGGCCCACAGGTGTGTGTGTGTGTGTGTGTGTGTGTGTGTGTGTGTGTGTGTGTGTGTGGGTTATAAACAGGAAAAGGTGTGTGTAAAAAGGTGTGTGTGTGTTAAAAAAAACCAAAAAAAAAAACCCCAAACATGTTTATAAAACAGCATCCAATAAAACGTCACACATTATTACAGTGTGCTAACGTCTTCATTCCAAAAGAAGGAGCCAGAGTTTTGGATCTGAGAGATATAATTAGTTTGTGACCATATAGCTGAAGGATGCATACTTCTACATTGCAACTGGTGTGGACGGTGTGGATGGTATGCAATTGGCTATTCCTCTTCTTCTGACCTTCCCTTCCCTTTTTTTTTTTTTTTTTTTAGTTTTAGTGCTTAGGGTGTTAGCAAAAATGTGTGAGAGCTGCCCTAGTCTGTCCTAGTCTGCCTTAGAAAGACAGCCAGACAGACAAAAGACAGACAACTCTGTGTATAATGTGGTCCGTATATAGGGAAGATACACAGGCATTGGCACACAATTGGCCAAATCTATAATCGTGTGCATTGACACTACAACACATCCAGCAGACTATGCAATCAGTGTTGTTCATAGCCTGCAGTTTCTGACTGTTTTTGACATTACTGATGAATCCCCCTTACTGTCCCAGATGAATGGGTCACTGTGGCATAGCACACCACTATCCATAAAATGATTGATCGGGCCCCTGGGAATGACCCCAGTTTAATGGCAAGTTTGCAAAGGTTCAGACACACTCTTGTGATTGAGCATGCAGACTGAATGTATTTAGGTGAGTGATCATTAATGTGCAAAAACGCTGGGAAATAAATCCCCCATCTTGCAATGATTTTGCAGAATCTACTCGAAGCATCTATTTCTGGATCTACCCTAAAAGTGTAAGTGGCAGATTGATGGATTTCTTTTGGGAGCACATATTGTTTCTTTATTTTTTTTTTTAAATCTTAAAGGTGAGGAATGGTTCTGGTCCCACATTGGGACTTGGCCTTGGTGCTAGAAGATTGGACGACTTGCCATATATATATATATATATATATATATATATATATATATATGAATGGAAGACTGAAAATGGCTTTTGCTTAGGACAGCTTTTTTGCTGTCCATCATTCAAGCGCTATGTGGAAGCATCTGCCAGTTGGCGCATCGCTGACCAGGTGTTTGTGTGCTTTGGGGAGCACCATAAAGAGCTCTGCTGTCTAAAGACAGGTTAGCCCACTGGGTAAAGGAAGTGATTGCGCAAGCATACTTGAACACAGGTCAAGAGGCACCTTGTATTAAATTTTGACTCATGCTAGGCCTACCTTTGATGCAGGCTAGAGGAGTGTTACTTGCAGACTCATGTGAAGAGTTCACTGTCTACCTTCTCCAGATTTTACAGACATTTTGTAGCCAATGAGCTCTGTGGTGAGTCTCACTCCTGTTAGTGAAAAGTATCAGACTGCTGATTAATTCTTATCCACAATAGAGTACAATAGAACCTGTAGTATGCAATATGTGCAATGTGCGTACTTGTGTGCGTACCTATGTGCGTGTGTTTGTGTGTCTGCCTAATACTGAATGTTCATTATCATGCCATTAAACTATTGTAAATATGTTAGATGATTATGAGATAGAGACTGAGAAACACTCATTTCAGTGTTGGGCCACCACACGCAGGCGTACACACAAACACATAATACACAGTTCAGGGTCTCACCTTTGACCTGTGGCTAAGACACATGTGGGTGTGATGTGTTTCGTTAGCAACTGTTGCTAACGTGAACTCATACACCCATGTGTCAAGACCAGGGGTCATATTAAGCTGTGTCTTCCTGTCTGCATGTCTTGTGTATGTGTGTGCTGGTTTGTTTGTGTGTGTATGTGTGTCACCTACGTGTGTGTTTGTATTTGTATGTGTGTATGTGAGTAGAGTTTGAAAGGAGCGCTGTCTAAGTGAAGAGTTTGTTAACTGCGCACACACACACACACACACACATCTTCATAATCACACAGTTTGGCATGTTTAAGCTCTTTTTTTTTTTGGTAATAGTCAGTTCCACTTGCTGACCTTGACCTCAACCTCTTGTTTGAGTTCTGTAACCAGGAAGCACATGCAGGATCACTAGGTCAGAGGTCAGAAGTTTCAGTGTTTTGACTTCGCTTCTGACTGTTTATGTTTGCGCTTGTACCTCTTGCCACTTTCACTCTGATGATTTGTGTTGCAGGGACCACCCGGGCCACACGGCAATCCAGGAAGACCAGGTCTCCCAGGCTTAAAGGTATCAAGCCCTCTTTGACTCTATCCTGTTCTTCATGTGCTTTGTATTGGGATTGAAAGCCTAGATTAGTGCGGTTCCAAAATAAAGTTGGTCTGTGTGTAGGAGTGTATTCTTTCTGGGGACTTTGTGGGGACTAAATGGAGGTGCACAGCAGGGTGCATGTGTTAACAGTCAGGATGTAGTCCTCCATATTTATATTTTTCCTGCTCTTGTTACAAATGGTCAAGTAAACCAAACACACACAAAGGCATGTATTCACAGACAGTTTGATAGCCAGAATGTCTCAGAGTTTAAAATACTCATTACACTCCTCAATCCCCATCTCTCAACCCCTATATCACTGGCTGTCTCTTACACTTTTTAATGCCTTTTTTTTGTTTTCAGGGCAAGAAGGGTGACCCTGGACTTTCACCTGAAATAGCCCCTAAAGGAGAAAAAGTGAGTGAAGAACACCCCTACAATGCCCTATGTTCACACTTTTCTAAGATATTGGGAAGTCCGTGAACCTAGCAACAATAAACTAATCAGAAAGATATCTTTATTATGGTTTCTGTTGCAGAGTTCCATCATCTTCAATTATAGTTTGTTTTCTGTTTAAAGGAGCTTAAAGAAGTCATGGTCTATTTCCGTGAAGGCTTGAATGTGAGGGTTAAATAAAATTTGACTAATTAGACGACTGGGTCAGAGCATCTCCAAAACAGCAGGTCTTGTGGGGTGTTCCTGGTATGCAGTGGTTAGTACCCACCAAATGTGGTCCAAGGACAGACAACTAGTGAACCAGCGACAGGGTCATGGGACCCAAGGCTCATTGATGCGCGTGGGGAGCGAAGGCTAGCCCGTCTGGTCCGATCCCACAGAAGAGCTACTATAGCACAAATTGCTGAAAAGGTTAATGCTGGCCAGGATAGAAAGGTGTCAGAACACGCAGTGCATCGCAGCTTGCTGCAGATGGAGCTGCTTAGCCATAGACCGGTCAGAGTGCCCGTGATGATCCCCTGTCCTCCACCAAAAGCACCTACAATCGGCATGTGAGCATCAGAACTGGACCATGGAGCAATGGAAGAAGGTGGCCTGGTCTGATGAATCACATTTTCTTTTACATCATGTGTGCGTCGCTCACCTGGGGAAGACATGGCACCAGGATGCACTATGGAAAGAAGGCAAGCTGGTAGATGAAGTGCGGTGGTATTCCCTAATGGCATTGGCCTCTTTCAGCAGGATAATGTTCCCTGACAGCAGGATAATATCAGCAGGATAATGTTCCCTGCAAATAATGTTCAGGAACGGTTTGAGGAACATGACAAAGAGTTCAAGGTGTTGACTTCAATCGAGCATCTGTGGAATGTGCTGGACAAACAAATCTGATCCATGGAGGCCCCACCTCACAACTTACAGGACTAAAAAGATCTGCAGCTAACGTCTTGGTACTAGATACCACAACACATCTTCAGAGGTCTTGTGGAGTGTAATATATGTTCCACTTACAGTATCTGGACAAAACCCCATGTAAATGTCCTTTCGTGCATGTTTTTATTAGTCTGACAGGAAAACAAACTTTGCACAGCATGAAAACAATGAGCTTTTTGGGGAAATAGTCCCTGGGTTGAGAAAGTTTTATGAGGTTGCAGCCAAATAGCTTCCTCCTGTAGGTGATGAAAGCTTCCAGGCTCTTTAATGATAGGGACGTGTAATATGATGAGACTATTAGCTTGGTCATAGTGACTTGAGTGACACAGTTGTTTAGATTTGTAGTGATTCTGATACGGTGCATGATTCTACATGTGACTCGTCTTGCAGTCCCATAACATTTCACATATCAGCAAACAATTTACCTGCTGAAGTAAAAGATTATTGCATGAAATCACTTGGATGGAAGCATTGCTTTGTGCTCACACTGATCTTAAAGGCAGTCAATTAGACAAATATGTCAAATGTTCAAGACATGAATGCAAGCTAAATTCTCAAATCCTGCTCTTATATGATTTCCTAGCATTGCCTATTGAGTACATTGCTCTTAATATTTGTGTTTGTTTGTAGGGAGATCCTGGTATTATTGGTCCTGTTGGTTTACCTGGTGCAGAGGGTCAAAAGGTAGGTAGCAGAACTGCTGACAAAAATTTCATATAAAAGTGATGATGCCTTTTTATGCTCTCCCTCTCTCTCTCACTCCTCTCTCTCTCTCTCTTTCTCTCTCTCTCTCTCACACTCCCCCCTCTCTCTCTCCCTCTCTCTCTCACTCCCCCCCTCTCTCACTCCCCCTTTCTCTCTCGCTCGCTCTCTCTCCCTCCCCCCTCTCTCTCCCTCTCTCTCTCACTCCCCCCTCTCTCTCTCCCTCTCTCTCTCACTCCCCCCCTCTCTCACT
>JANDJT010000081.1:1292119-1303245 GCA_024331685.1 Stegophilus panzeri
GAAGATACCCTACATCAACCTAACTATAAATAATTACACTGTAGAAACCTGACTATAAAAAAATTTAAGAAAGTAAATAAACAGGGACTTAGTGCTGATCTCCTGACTAGACACGGGGCACTTAAACTTGGGTGGATAAACAGGAAATGCTCTTGTCTACATACATAGGAAGAACTAAGCAGTTATCTCATCATGGACAAATAATGGCTCTACATTTCCATTTCTGACATATTTGCTCTATCAGGTAATCAAAATTCCATTTGTGGTTTTGAGAAAAAGAGTTGAACAAAAGGTTGTAATATTAAAGATATATATAAATCCAACAGTGTTTTAAAAACATATAATAACTGTGCTACACAATAAATTTTCTTTCACACACACATATATATATATATATATATATATATATATATATATGTGTATATATATACATATTATATGATATAGATATATGATATAGATATATGATATATATATATATATATATATATATATATATATATAGCCATTAAGTAAGCAATAAAGCATGTTTAACAGCACATTTTTGCCAGTAATTACAGTTTGTTTATTACCTAAAGAACAACACATGATTTTTAGCAGTATATAGTTGCTTAATTCTGTGGAATGCACAGAAGAAAAGTTTGCTCCTGTTATCACTTATATTATGTCACGTTTTGCGAGGTGAAGGCGGACACAAATGCAGATTATTTTATTAAGTAAAGTGCCAACAAAACAGAAAAAAAGACTTAAAAAACAAAGACATAAACATGAACTGTTGTTACAAAACAAAGAGCATACAGACTGTAGACGAACCTGTGGCGCGCACACAACAACAACAACGCACGACCATTACAACAGAAGCGTGACAACCAGACACTGAAAAACTCCTAAAAACTTGTGCAACAGGACCCAGGTGAGAGTGGGTGAGACATGTGACGTGCTGGGGCTGATGGGTAATGTAGTTCTGTGCCTCTTTGGCACTACCATGACATATTACTAAGGCTATAAACAGTCGTTCCTTCACTAACCTCTCATTTTCATCTCTCTTCTTCTTTTTTTTTTTTTTTTTTACTGTCTCGAATTTTTTTTAAAAACGCCAGAATGTCATGTTACAGAGAAAACTGATAGTGCCGAGTTCTCCGTCCTGAAGACTTTCCCGTAGTGCAAAACCGACTGACCGTTACAAAGCACTAACTCTAGCGACGCTTATCCTGTTCAGGGTCAAAGTCCGGAACCTATCCTGGGATAGGTACTTACTGACTGTTATCCAGTGCATTGAGTGATGCTAACCCAGTCACACACACACACACACACACATACACACAGTATTCTAGCGACTGTTACCTGGACGTGAACCTGAGAACCTTGGAGATGAGACCGTTGACACCGGTCTCTGGCGGCAGCTTGCACAAAGCTCCATCAGACCTGCCGAGCTCAGATCTCTTCTGCTTTCTACGCAGTTTCCTGCGGTAAAACGAACCGAGCAGCTCCATTCGCTCCTTCCCTGCTGAACTCTCGTGCACAAATGCTGGAGAACAAGCAGTCCCCAGTGTTGACCAACGTGAAGATGCGTACCGTCATTCAAACATGCAATTAAACACCATTACGATGTAATTAGGCATCATTACAAAGCAGTAAACATCCGGACTCTGTGGAACTAACCCTGAGAATGGGCATCGCTGGATGAGAGAGAGAGAGAGAGAGAGAGAGAGAGAGAGAGAGAGAGAGTGAGCAAAAGGTAAATAAACAAACAAACAAACAAACAAACAAATAAATAAATAAATGAATAGGGGACTAGAGAGAAAAATATAACAAATCAAATTGTATAAAAATAAAATAAAGGTTAGGGAAAAAAATTGCTCTCGTGATCTCGTTTTCTAGATTTAAATCTCGGAAGTCAACGCTAACGCTAACGCTAACACAGCCGAACAAAGGGAACACTGTGTTTTCATCTCTCTGTCTTTTCTCCCTGTCCTTTCTCCATCCTCTACCTGTCTTTCAGCGTGTGAGCCCAGTGTGAATTCATGGGACACATCACACCCTGAAGGTGGCACAGGCGCTGAAAGGGGCAGGAAGGCCAGTCTTAGGGTGTTCCTGTTATATATCTCAGCTTCATTAACTGACAAGTGACAGAGGATCGAGGCACCTGTCGCCATGGTGCCTTAAAATGGTAGAAGGCTGGAGGAATGAGAACGCAAGCCTCCAAACATGCGCACACACACACACACACACACACACACACTGTCTGGAGTGGGAAGGGAGTGTTTCACAGAGCCATCACACAATCTCGTCACCTCTCTTTCAGCTTTGACACAATGACTACAGATTTCTGCGCTGCACAATGCTACGTTTCCTGGGAGAATCCGAGATTTCACTCTTGACCACACAGACCCAACCGACGTAAGCCGAGCCCCAGGAATGCAGAAGATCTGACAAACACAGACACACACACACACACACACACACACACACACGCACGCACTCATATGTTCAAAAATGCACCACTCAAAAACACCTACTCTTTTTTTTTACCCCCTCAAAGTGTCTGTTTTGGCTTCTGTCTAAGGATTTCTCTCCTACCACCTCCCTCCTTAATTCCCTCTCTCTCTCTCTCTGTCCTCTGTGGTCAAGCTATAACAGGGTGTGTCCGCGTGCCGAAACTTTATCTGAGCTTGGGGAGCTCCTAAATCTGTTTTATCTGAGGAAACTGAAACTTGAGAGCAGATTAGACAGAGGGAGGGAGAAAGAGAGGAGAGCGGATGGGGTGAGGACTGAGAGAGCGCTCAGATATTGTCTGCCTGTTGACTGAGGGATTTCCACTGCACTGTCGTGGTCTTAAAACTCCTGTCTTCACACGCTTCCTTGGTCAACCGTTCCTGACCTACGAGTCTTTCATGCAATTTTGCAATACAACTGCACTTATGGAACGTTTCAACTTTTATTTACAAATGTGATAGGAAGTTTGTTTTTTGTTAGGTGCTCACGTACGTGTCTAGCCCAGAGGTCGGGAACCTTTTCGACTGGCAGAGCCATAAAAGCCAGAAGAAAAAAAAAAAGTTTATGATTTTTTCATTAAACAGCCAGAGGAAAGTTAACCTTTTCTTTCCGACGTTTTATGCATGTCTTCTTCTTCTAGTTATTATCTTTATTATTATTATTGCATAATTAGAAAAAGCGGTAATGTAATAAAGTGCACTTCACCTAATAGTCCTGTAGGTGGCACTTGGACTTCATTTAACCAACTATGGTAGCTTCATCAAATGGTAAATCAATACAAGATGCAGTACTTAAGTGAGAGTAAATAGAACACTACTTAAAATTAACTTCCAAACATGCAAATTCGTCTGTCTGTTTTTTCTTTTCTTTTAGCCATTTCACCTTTGTTAAAAAACTGAAAACAGACTGGCTACGTAGTTTTCAACTGATTTACGAATTAGACCGGGATATTACCGCTCTGCCCCACATTGTCCATTGAAATTTGAGCTTGTTGTGCCACATCATGATTGGTTGGTGTATATATGATCAACGAGCATCGATTATGAATTCTGTAATATTTTTCATTGAATGAACACACTAGCTTCCGTGATTGTTTTTCTGCGGTTGTGCCATAGGCAATCACTGAAAGAGCCATAGGTTCTCGACCCCTGGTCTATCCTATCCTAACCTATCAGACGTACAATTTACTGTTAATGTATAGCTTAAGGCAACACAATGTAGCCCAGGTATACACTGGATGATGTTGTTCTATTATACAGGCTAAAGGTAATAACATTTACTTATTCAGTACAAAGTCACTTTGTCATTACAACAAAGGTTTCTCCACTAAGTATTAAATAAATTTCAGTTAGTGTGTTCAATACTTTTTTTCCCGTGTCATTCCTCTTTATTACACATAACTTCATTTATGGACTTTAATGTAGTGAATTCTTTATATTTCCAGATTTCTTGAGTTAATACTGATGTCTGGTGAAAATTTCATGTGAAAAACCTCATGTTATATGAAAATATATGTTGATGTGTTCAATACTTATTTCCCACACTGTATATATAGTACTGTGCAAAAGTGAAATGCTATAGAGCAAAGATGCCTTCAAAAATAATGAAATTAAATGTTTCTCCATTTAAAAAAAAAAATACCATAAAGAGGAGTAAACAGTAATAAATGAAACAAACACAAATTGTGTGACGAACCTTTGTTTAAAAAGCAAACAAACAAGTAGTCTGAGGTAGAATGAGTGCAGGTTTATAAGGAACTGAGCTGTAAGTGTTATCGAGCATCTTGCAGAAGCAGACACGGTTCTTCTGGAGCCTTTGACTGTCGCACTCGCTTCTTATTATTGCAGCGAAACCCAGCAGCCGTCATTGTGTTTTTCACACGAGAAGTGTCTCTTAACACTTAATACGCTGCTTTCTGTACTGACGTACAAACATTTTTCTGTGACGTTTAATTTTGTGCTGGAAAACGAACGTTTGGGAATCTAAAATGTTTTTTTTGTACTGTCTCGATAATGTCGAAGTCATCAAATAAAAATCTATAACAAAGTGTGTAGTAAAAAAAAAAATAAATAAAATAGAGTGCCTAAAACTTTTGCACAGTACTGTACATTATATTATATTTCAATCATCTACTTCAATTATTTCATCTACAGTCATTAAAAAAACTTTTTATTTTCACCTCTGTAAAATGTAAGCGCCGGTGTTTTAAAATCTTTTAGCATATTTTAACACGCTTCAGCTGGATTACTGTGCTAATTATTTTTACGTTGTAAACATCTCCGCAGGGGAAGATCGGCGAGCCAGGAGAGACAGGGCCAAAAGGATTTCCGGTGTGTTCCATCCCATTTATTAAATGACAGTTATTTCAGTAGATATTAACAGCTAAAATAATTGTATTAATTATAGTGTTCAAACAATATTCTGTTACTGTTCACTACGGGAAATCAATACAATTTCAGAATAGTAATTAACACAGTTGTTCTGTTACCATTTGAATGAAATGGTATCCTATATGGCCAGAAGTATGTGGACACCTGTCGATCACATCTATATGTGGGCGTTCCCCAAATTTGCCGCAAAGTTGGAAGCATACGATGGTCTAGAATGTCTTTGTATGCTGTAGCATTAAGAGTTCCATTCACTGAAACTAAGGGGCACAAAGCTGTTCCAGCATGACAGTGCCCCTGTGCACATAGTGAGCTAAGGACATGGTTTGACATGCTTGGTGTGGAAGAACTCGAGTGGCCTGCAAAGAGCCCTGACGTCAACCCCACTTAACACCTTTTGGATGAACTGGAACGCAGACTGTGTGCCTGGCCTCCTCTCCCAACATCAATGCCTGACCTCACTAATGCTTTTGTGGCTGAATGTGCAAATCCCCACAGCCATTCTCCAAAATCTAATGCAAAGTCTTCAGAGAAGAGGCTATTATAACAGAAATAGAGACTAAATCTGGAAAGGGTTGTACAACAAACACATATGGGTGTGATTGAGGAGTCATCAAAGAGTTTACCTATATTCTCGATAAATATAGAATATGTAAATATTAATAGTACTTCACGAGCATCGTCGATGCCAAGTTAGTCAAGCTGATGGTCGGCATGTGCCAATAATACATTTCCATATTACAATAATTGGTTTACAATAATATCAACACAATTTAATTTAAATACTACCACATCACTAAAAGATTTATTCCTCTCTATAAGCTTTGCCTGCCATGTTTTTGAACCTTATAGGCACTTTTGTCAAATGAAGGAAATCCCCTTCCATTATGAGATTTCCATTCCATGTGCCATCAAATAAAACCAGGGAAATAAGATTCAAACGCACGTAAATGGGACGCACGTGTAACGTGCAGCTTGATGAGGCAGGACACAAGTGTAGAAACTCAGTATGAGCTTTACTGGGGCAGATCCAGAACTCATTGTAATTACACATGGCAGAGGTCAACACAAAGGCAGAAAGGGTTAACCGGAGATTATGCACAATCAGAGTGCAAAACTGGCTGAGATCAAAACCAGAACACAGAGGAATACTAAGGACTTGGAAAACAAGCTTGTACTATCGTCAGGAACGCACAATAATACTTTGCAAGTAGACAAAGCAACAGCATGGTTTACATCAACTACTTAGGGTGAAATAAGAAACAGGTGAACACAATCAGGGAAAATAAACCAAGGACTATGTGGGCACGGAAACACAAACCAAAACATAAGCACATGACATTCGTGATAACAATATGGGTGCCTGGGATATTGTAAAATGCTATAGAACTGATTATTGCCAAATGCCTAGGTATTGGTTGTTAATATTTCATATCTCTCTACAGGGAATCCAAGGGCCTTCTGGAGCACCAGGAGAAAAAGGGATTACAGGAGAGCCAGTGAGTGAAATCAATGCTAAAGTAAAACATTAAAGATGCTTCCTGCCTCCTTCCGTCTCACTAATGAGACACAAATGTGGCTAAGTTTAGTGTTTTTCATGCTAGTAAACACAATTCTTCTCCTCACAGCTTGGTACTGTATGTGTTGGTATACATGTGTGTGCATGTGTGTGTGTGTGTGTGTGTGTGTGTGTGTGTGTGTGTGTGAAACTATTTCCTGATCAAGTATTTCATTTTTATTAAGGGACCCCCAGGAATACCAGGAACAATAGGGCCTCTTGGAAACATTGGACCAAAGGTAAATGTCCATAACATATTCAAGTGTGCACACGCCCGCGCACACACACACACACACACACACACACACACACACACACACACACTCAGACACACAATGTTCATTTCAGATATAAGCATATATACATACATACATAAACAAACACTAGTTTCCCACAAAGCACCAACATCTCACTTTTGCCAGAGCAGAGAACGTGTCATTCCTAAAAGAAAAATAGATATAAAATATGCTTCAAATACTGTATGACAGAGCAGAGTATATACAGTATACGGCATCTGTATTTGAAATTGCTTCCTCAGTACAGTTCAGTTCAAGAAAGGGCCTCTCTCTGTCTTTCTATCATGGTCTCTCACTGTCCCTCTTCCTCAGGGTCCACCAGGACAAGTGGGAGACATGGGAGTCCCTGGTGAACCAGGAGAGAAGGTAGAATGATCACTATCTATCTTCTGAGAAAAACAGACCGGGATAAAGTGGTTAATGACAACGAAGGAAGATGTTTTTCTTAAATAAATATCGGAAGTTGGCAGGTGGCTAATTTTAACCTGTGAAAGCTGGGCTCCACCACTATAGAGATTCTCGTTAGTGTTTGTTGATCATATTGAACATTCTGTGATCAAATTAGAATGATAGAATTTACTAAAAATAAATGACAGATACTCCGTGTTTTGTATTATGTTATGCTCTAGGGTGCAGTGGGAGCCGACGGGAGTGCCGGAGCTCCAGGCCTCATCGGGCCCAGGGTGCGTCTGACTTTTCGTTCATTCAGAAAGTTTTAGCATTTTGAAAAATCTAAAACAAACAAACAAAAAAATGAATTTTCTGGGTCACTATTTAAATTTAAGCAACACACTGTGAAATTGATCTTGTTGACTCCTTTGTACAAAAGCTCAGATTGTCCGTGAGTCTTATCCCTTCCATTGACGCACGTATTCAGATGACATGCAGATGGATTTGATCTAACATGGATCATCAGATTTTACACAAACTTGTGGGGTTTGTGTCAGGTCAAGTGAACAGTGTCATTAAAAAAAAAAAAAAAAAAAAAAGGAACATATCAGATACTAGTAAACTAAGAATTCTAAGATTCTACTTTTCATCTGTAATGAAAACCTTTGTGAAGCAGAAGCATTTCACTAGTGGTCTCAGACTTTTGGACCCCACTGTACATGATGTTATACACGTGAGAGCATTTTTTTTGTAAAGTTAATTCATGGTGTGTATGTGTGTGTGTGTGTGTGTATAGGGAGAGCCAGGTTTGGAGGGTGAACATGGCCCAGCTGGTCCCGACGGTGCCAAGGTACGAGTGTCCCATTAAACCCAAATGAAACTTGTCCACTGTTGGGTTTCATTATGGTGTCTATGTGTAATTATTACTCATTACTTGCCTGTATCTCAAGTCCATGTGTGACCAATGATTACCATGTCATCAGCAAACTTTAGAAGTTTACAGGATCTTTGGAGGTGCATTCAATGGCATACACAGAGTAGAGTACAGGTGACACATAGGTGAACCTTGAGGTGATCCAGAGCTAAGGGTCAGAGAAACTGATGTGAGGTTCCTCAGTCTCACATGATATTTCCTGTCGGTCTGGAAGGAAGCGATCCACTGGCACGTTGGAGTTCAGCAGAGAAAGTGTGGAAAGTTTAACAGTGATGGGAACATTGTGTTAAATGCCTAGGTGAAATCAACAAACAGGATTCTGGCATAATCCAGATGTTGTGAAGTATGACAGAGCCCCATGCTTACAGCATGGTCATGCTGCATTTCCTCTGAATAGCAAACATGGTAAACAGTAAAAAGGATGTCTCATCTCAGTGCTGAAATTCTGATCTATCATCTCATATTCATCTTTTTATCGAAAAGAAAAATGCCGTTCCGATATATTCTGAGGGGATTGTATTAGAATCGTCTAGAAGACTTTTTGGGGTTGTTTTTAAGCTTTTCTTCCAATCTTACTCCCTAGATAGAGTATGTATACTGTCTTAGCATGGATTCTGTCATGTTCATTAGAATGTTTTTAGCATTAGCAACATTTCTTTGTTAAACAGGGTGAAAAAGGTGACATGGGGCCAGAGGGTGAACCTGGTACCAGGGGTGACCCAGGGATCAAAGGCAAAGAGGGGCCACCAGGTGATCCTGGACTCACTGGAGTTAGAGTGAGTACACACACACACACACACACAAAAAATGCGATAAAGCAAATGGTTTTCACGACAAACATGCATATTAACAATGAAGATATTATTTATATACGATAATATAATAATTTTTAAGTAATCAATTGACTCTCTATAAGCTTCTGTTGCTGTACATTCTCTGCTTAAAATATATCCGTGGATTGGATCGGGACAATTTTTTTTTTAATTTTAATACCAATATTCATAATCGGATCAGTGCATCCCTAAAAATGACTAATAGAAGGTTTATATACTAGTGGCTACTTATATATATTTTAAGAAAGCACAGAAGAAGAAAACCAATAACCATTTTTATGTTCTATGAATGAGATATTTTGAATTACCTGTGTGTGTGTGTGTGTGTGTTTATTTTGTGCTTAGGGTCCTGAAGGGAAGCCAGGGAAAATGGGCGAGGAAGGGAAGCCTGGCCTCAAGGTTAGTGAGCCAAAAAAGTCTTAGAATTGAATTGTTTGCGACAAAAATAAATACATTTGTTCATTAATTCAGTGCCTAGTTCCTTTCCCGAAGTACTCCTGCAGTGTGAACCCTAACATGAACACTAAATAAAAGACAGTAACTAAGGTTTACTGCTCTTCAATGGCACAGCATGTTTTGCTCGAATTTGAATAATGACTCTAAATAACTTTCAACATCGTGTCTTGCTGTAGGTTGGAAAAAATATGGTGTGAAAATCACATTTTTCAGTACATATAAACTCTGGTACCATTTTCCTCAGTTTCAGTTTCAGTATTTGCATAATTAAGTTGTTTGCCTTTAAGGGGCAGTATTGTTATTTGTATTTATAGCAATAATTTGCAATTTTCACTGACCAACAGGTCAAGCTGAATTTGTTGCACTGTTTGTTGAGTGGTTAAGGTTAAGGTTAACGGGTTACTGACCAGAAGGTTGTGGGTTCAAGCCCCAGTGCTGCCATGCTGCCACTGTTGGGCTCTTGAGCAAGGCCTTTAAACCCCTCCAGGGTTGCTGTAGCATGGATGACCCTACACTCTGACCCCTGCTTCCTAACAAAAAAAAAAAAAAATAATAATAATAATAATTTCACTATGCTGTAATGTATATGTGACGTATAAAGGCTTCTTCTTCTTTCAAGCCTGTTTGTGACCTCTTGCTTTTACTCTTTACTGTGTAATGTTTTGCTGGATGTTCAAAAATAATTCAAAAATAGATTAGTACATTTAATGCAATCTTATTTGCAGTTATTTAGAATAGGATCCAAAAGCTGTCTCCATTACCAAGAATCATTTCATCAGTTACAAAAACTATTACAAAACAGTACTGGGGTTTAATTTGGGCAGAAATGCATAGTTACACTGAGTTACAGTGATATTTAGAAGTAGTAGCAGCTCAATATGGGAAGAGTATGTTTTATTTCTGTTTATTTTATGCCATACTGAACAAGTTCTTGACATATTTCTTCCTGTCTTTCATCTTACATAGCTATTCTTTTTTTTTTTTATTTAGCTTATAATATGTTATTATTTTGCTGCCATAATAGCCTCCAATGTTCTGGGAAGGCTTTCCACTAGGTTTCGTTGTTGCTGTGGGGACTTAGTGAGGCATTAGTGAGGTTATGATGGGCGATAAGGCTTGGTGTGCAGTCTGCGTTCCAGTTTATTCCAAAGGTGTTATGTGGGCTTGAGGTCAAGGTCCTGTGCAGGCCACTTGAGTGCTTCCAGATGAACGTTGGAAAACCATGTCTTTATGGAGCTCGCTTTGTGGATGGGAGCATTATCATGCTGGAGCAGGTTTGAGCCTGTTAGTTCTAGTGAAGGGAAATTTTAATGCTACAGCATACAAAGACGTTCTATACAATCATGTGACTCCAACTTCATGGCTGAATTTTGTATGAACTTATTTACTTTGTTGTTACAATTTGATTGTCCTTTAAGAATTATGGTCTCTACTTGGTACTGGACTGTATACTGTATCTGTATTTGACTGCATCTGTTTCTTATAGGGGGCAAAGGGCAACATGGGACATCTGGGTGTAACAGGAACAGCAGGGAAACCCGGGCCAGTTGGAACCATTGGACCAAAAGGATCAAGAGGAACTACTGGACCTGCGGTAAGCAAAATAATTTATTTTGGTTAGATGGTACGTTTCTCAGCCCTGGGCCAATGTGAATGTTTAGTTAAGTGAGAGCCGTTATTTCCAAATGGAAAAACTCGCCACAGTAGTGAACCTTCCCAGAAGTGTCCGACCTTCCAAAATTCCTCCAAGAGCACAGCAACTACTCATCCAGGAAG
>JANDJT010000081.1:1330590-1354932 GCA_024331685.1 Stegophilus panzeri
CATGTCTTTGGACTGGGGGAGGAAACCGGAGTACCCGGAGGAAACCCCCGCAGCACAGGGAGAACATGCAAACTCCGTACACACAGGGCGGAATAGAACGGTGGGAATAGAACCCCGACCATGGAGGTGTGAGGCGAACGTGCTAACCACTAAGCCCTGTCTGAAGATGTGCCTGTAAAAGAACTATAACCAAATAGGAGGCGGTGTCTCGTATTGGTCCACCAGTGAAAATGAGACCTGTTAAAACTAGTAAAAGACAGCGAATCCTTGCTCTTGAACGTCTAGGCCTTTTTTGGAGGTTCCTTATATACTATGATTAGACGATTGCCTCACCCGTTTCACATCACCTTCTTATTTCAACTTCTCACATCGCTATTAGTCCTAAACTACCCCTGTCCCGACCTTCAAAGTACATTTTACAAATCACTCCTCTTTGTTTTTATTAGCATATTCCATACTGTCCCAACTTTTATCGGAATTGTTGTTGTACATTATTTGTCTGGTGGGACGCATACACTGGAATTGCCAAGCTACTGAAAGCCATGTTAAAGAAAAAAAGAGATGTGAAGGAAAAAGTGCCAAACAAATGCAGCAAACTCAGCGTCAAGCATCGGCCTTAGGCATTCGGGACAACAGCAGACCTTTCACCTCGAAGTTCATGAGTGCAATGGCTACATGACTGCCATACTGACCCAGCAGCACAGTAACCTTAACAGACCCATCATACGGTTCGGTGAAACTGAAGGAAGTGTCACAGGGTGTAGATCATGTTTCAGGGCAATTCAAGCCACTGGCCTGGCCGAGGAGCCAGGTATTGGACCAGAAACTCATTATCAAACACTCGCATGCTGCTCACAACGAAGTCACAGCCACCTGCTTTCATTACAGTCAATCAAAAATGACATCAACTGGGATCAACAGTGTGTCCGAGTGTGAGAAAGTGTGTGTGTGTGTGTGTGTGGGTGTGTGTGTGTGTATACCTTGCGCGAAATGCTGATAGTGTCCGCGTCAATGACATTAAACACACGTGCAGTTAAACCTTCACCTCGATCTTTGGCCAGGCAGTACTTGCATGGGAAAACATACATGACCCCTTTGGTCGGCGCAGCAACAGAGAACTCATCTACAAGCCAGCAGCTTTCCGCAGTCGCACCATCATGACCTAACTACACACACACACACACACACACACACACACCTGAAATTAGTGTTTGTATTCACAGTGGCTACTGAAAATCCGAGTGCATTACCAATAACCAAAAACAGTTCATTATTTTATAAATATAATACATTTTTATAAATAAATATCATTATAATAAAGCATCACAATTTCATTAAATTATACTTCTCACTCACAATGCTAATGATTATCATTATGATGATGATGATGATGATTATTATTATTATTACTACTATTACTACTACTACTACTATTATTATTATTATTATTATTATTATTATTATTATTATTCATGCTATTGGAAATGGGGCTTTGGACCTCAGCTGACTGTGTGCATGTGTCTATGTTCTCACCTCCACTTTTTTGATCTCTCCTACATCTCTACCATAACAGGTAAAATAGTCGAGTGCTTGGGGTGTGAAGGCACTCTTTCCTTCCAGCTCCAGCCACATAAGCTCGGTCTGCCTCTGTTTTGACCCCTTAATGATGACATAAGCACGGCTGTTTGTCCCTGCTTCACGATCAGATCCTGTTTTCACTGTCACGTAATACGGTATCACTATACACACACACACACACACACACACACACACACACACACTGTAATATAACATGGCTGTAATAAGCACTGCGAGTATATTTTTTAATGAGTTATTTTACAATTGTGTGGGCATATGTATAGTGTGTGTGTGTGTGTGTGTGTGTGTGAGTCCTCCTACATGAGGGTTCCTCTTCTTCCTCCTCCTCTTCCTCCTCGTCCTCAGTGGCTCGTTTTTTGCTCTTTTTATTCATGTTGCTGTCCAGGTTGGTCACTTTCCTTATAGGGCAGAATGCACTCTCTCTTTCTCCTGTGAATCCCTACATAACCACAGACACACACTTGTACAATGATTCAGTCATGAACTGCTAACGTTTAGAGTCAGAGAGGTAGAAAATAAATAATTAATAATGAAAGTAAAATAAAATAAATAAATAAATAAACAAATAATTTGACCCTGTTTTTTGTTTGTTTGTTTGTTTTGTTTTGTTTTTTAAGGTAAAAGTGTAATAGGTACATCCTGAATTCATCCAGAATGAGTATTTTTAAACATATTTCTATGAAGAGACAAATATCTATAAGACGACAATAAAGTAATGAGCCACAAGAGGGCGTGTGTTACAGCGACTTTATCACGAGTAAGGGCGTTCTGAGGCTATTCTAACCCCCTTACCTGTGATAAAATCACAGCAATGTATGCCCTCAAGATGTTTATTGCTTTAAAAAAAAAAAAAAAATTGACAAGAACAATATGAAAAAAATCCAGTGTTTAATAAATAATGTCATTTATTATTAACAATATTCACTATAAACAATTCTTCTGTCTATTAACAGTAAGCTTTGGTGGATAATACACATAACAGACAGAGATTGGGGTATTCTATTCACCCTAATCCCTATTTCTATTGACATAACAGTACATTAAGGATATGCTTTACCCACTAAGGTACATCATTTAGACACTAAGAGCTGTACTCAGAGAATGAAGATTTAACACATTAGCACACAGTATTTAGATGTAACTCCAGACTTCTTCAGAAGTTATGTAAGCAGGGTGGATTTTGAGCAAAACAAAGGCGTGCCTCACTTATACAAGATTCTGAAATTGAGATCTGCATCGCAGTTATGAAGGCATCATCATTTACCTTTTCCAGATTCTATAACGTCACCATCTCCCCCAACACTGTGAGTGCATCAATCATCTTTGAACACCTTTCCAATTGACCATGGGTGAGTAGGTTCCTTATGAATTTCGAGTCGTGGACTGATTTTTAAAGTTACGTATGTATGGACAAATTTAAGAATTTATTAATTAATTTATTTTACAGGAGAGTGCATTGAATTAACAAAAACACAGGCAATATTTGATTAACTCAACAAATCAAAATGGTAAAATAAACGTGTGATCAGAATGGATTATATCCCCCGCACACATTATGATTTCATGACGTTAACTCATGGCTTCATTAATTTATGCCTACAGAGATAACTGACAGTATGTGATGCAAATAAAATAATAAAATATCCAAAACCTTAGATGGTGGTGGATCTAGTTCTCTTGTAAAGACTAAAAAATGCAGTTGTCGAGAAGCTAATGTCTAAAGTTCCTCTCAAGAGAAATCTGGTAACCGCGGAGGCGAATTAGCAAATTAAGTCTCCAACCCTGAATTCTATTGATTTATGCAAACACATGCATTTTTATTTATTTATTTATTTATTTGTTTATTTATTTATTTGCTTGCTTTAATGTCACAAAACTAGAGCCCAACTGTTTCATTTCAAATCTAAGGACCTGAAAATATTGTAAATGTTCAATTACTTGACTGCACTGTGAATTTATATAGAGTGTTCAGATGGTATGTATTTTAAAACACACACACACACACACACACGCACGCACGCACGCACGCACGCACCTTGACATAGAAGACTCTTTCAATACGTTTGTCTTCCTTCTTGCGAGACAGCCAGCGCTCACACTGGAAAAGAAACACTTCATCTGTATCCGTGTCCAGAACCTCCACCTGATCCAGGTACCAATCAGGACTTAGCATGCTGTTGTCGTGGCGTATGCGGATCTTGAACACCTCGCCAAGATCCACTGCTTCAATACTGAAGGTGTCCACCTGACCAATCAGAGAACAGTAAATAGGTAATCCACTCCAATAGCCAGTCCAAACAATATGTCCTTATTGGTTGATCATATCTACTACAGTATATGTGCAATTACCATGGACAAGAATTTTGACATATTACTCTACACTGACAAAAAAAGAACATAAAATCTCATTTAAATAATAAAGAAAAAATTTATAATAAATAAACATACATAAGAACAGCTTTGATGAGACAAAACCTAATCTATCTATGTCTTATCCTAATATCTCGTTAAGAGTATATCGAATGTTCCATTAAAGTGAGTCTTGAGTTCCAATGTTTGTTTGTTTGTTTGTTTTTTGTTGTTGTTTTTTTTTTTCAGTATTGAGATACACGTCGAAAATCTTAGGCGGAGTCATTGCAAATACACTTCAGTCTTTGTGAATAGAAATTGGGTTGAATAAATGGAGTATTTATATACTTGGCTCAGGTTGACGTCACAGGTGCTGTAAGTGTAATCATTCCTAAATCGTGTATTAATAAATGAGACTGCAGTCGTTTTCAAGTGAAACACTCTTTGCACTGTGTGTCTTACCGCTCCTCTTTCAAACTTGTTCCTGTTGTTCTCTGATTGGCTGAGTTTACGTTCCCCCGAATCCCCCATGTCTCCATATATAGTGATAAATACATTTGCGTCGGTGCCTGCCCCATACACGTCGCCCGTGGTCACAGTCACTGAATATATATGAACTGAACACACACACACACACACACACACACACACACACACACACACGTCACCATGGGGCCATTTTTTGAATGTCCACTATTGCCATGGAAAATTGCTTGGAAAATGAATTACTGTCATTTTTATGAAGATACAGCATGCATTATAATTACAGTATTTACAAATATTTAGAGCTAATTTTGAAAATGAAGATGATCTGTAAATGTCCATAAGATGGCATGTGATAATCGACAGTGTTCTTTCAGCATCCTTTCTTTTCTTCTCTCACAAAAGTAAGGATTCGCAAGAAATGAGTTGTCATTTGAAAGCACTGTTTTTCAGATGGATGGAAGGTTGTGTTTCTAGCCAATCAGATGAAACACTTCTCTTGTGAAAGTTGTTCATAAGTATACGTGGTATCAGAGCATCTTTGTCCGAAGTTCATTGATCGGTTCTGTGATTGAATGTTTTGTACACAAAGCTATCAACTGATCATCATTCGGTGATGAGCTGGATTCACAGATCTACCTGTTAAACCCAGGAGAGCCTTCTGGGTTGCTTGAGGGTGTCTGGAAGATACTTCAGTGAGAGATACATTTAACTCCCATGGCCAAAAAGACTCCCTTGTACAGACTGAGGTCAGTGACATTGGGACTGAATGAGCCATGTTAAGTCGTCAACTTCAACTGTGGTCTGAAGGCTGCCCGTGCCTGACATGACCTTAATCCTAGGGCATGCTGTTGGACCACGGCGGTGACGGAAGTCCTCACACTGACGAAGGACGGCTTCCGATTCAGTTGATCTTGAACGTGACAGAATACTAATCACAAATGCGTGATCAGATGCCATCTCATACGTGTTTACAAGAGATTTGTGTATGTATAGTATTAGTAAAGCATTGGACTAAACTAATGCACACACATACTGGTGTCTATGTATGAATTCTGTATATGGACTGTTGTATAATACATACTCTCCAGTGCATCATCCACTTCGGTCTGAATTTTTTTGAGTGTTCCATCTCGAGACAACTTCTCAATGATGATGTCAGAGGGGACCAGCTCCCGTATCGTCTCACCATCTTCCTCGGAGTGTGCCAGCCAACTCTCGCACGGGAATATAGCCGTCTCAGAGCCCTACATACACATACACGCATATTGAAAATCCACTATAGTGGATTTATGAGTACTTATGTGTACTGTATATGTGTACGCTATATGGCCAAAGGTTTGTGGACACCTGATCATAACACTTGAGGGCCTTCCCTAAACCGTTGCCACAAAGTTGGAAGCACAAAGGTTTGGCATTGTCAGGATTTAAAAGGATTCAAGAGTATTAGAATATTCAAGAAACAATTTTTTTTTTAAATGCCCCCCCAAGCTAGATAGAGCTTTTTGGCACATTAACAACATGAACATCAGAACAGAGAGTGTTTACTAAACTTTTGTTGTGAACATATTGTAGAATGATAGCTAGATTAGCTTTGGGAAAGAGAAAATTCAATACCTTTCCTTTTCTCAGCAGTCTCCTGATCTCCACTCTGTCAAGGTGCCAACCCCCATTCACTCCTCGATTATCATGACCAATCCTGATTTTCTCAATGATGTCACCGATGTCCTCCAGCTGCAGAGACAAAATTCTCAATACATTCATTCCCTTTGACTCTGTTATTATCATCCCTACCATGACATGGTGACAAAAAGTCAGTCACACTAGAACTAATGTATAAATAACGGTATTTTTACTTAGAAATAAATATGTGCCAAAATTGTTGCCACCACCACTACTTTAAATATATGCAAATAAATTGTCATATTGAAAAGGTTTATATATAATGCAATACAGCTTTTTGCGATTGAAAAAACATGGTTATATAAAACCATAGAATCAGTTCATCAAGTGTGTGTGTGTGTGTGTTTTACCTCTACAATGAACATATTCTCAGCTCCTCGTTCAAAATACATGCACCTCTCTCTCTTGTTGAGGCAGAGCGATTTCTGAGATGTACAAATGCCATTCTGCCCATAGAGGACAATGAAGACGTCAGCATCTGTCCCCGCCGCAAAAATGTCACTGGTGAAGATTATAATCTCATATGGAACGTCTGGAACATGACAGTTCAGAGGGTATAACATCACTCAGGAGAGATCTTACAGGCAGCTGGTGGGTTGTAAAATTTGGGAAACACAGGTGTCAGCTATTGAAGTATATATATATCTGTGTGTGTGTTAGTCTGTTGGTCTGGCCTCCTGTTTAATTCTCAATCTCTAAACATTAGGGAATTAAAAGACTTTTCCAAAATCAGATCGACAAAATGATTAGAGTTTGGCTCTAACTAGCTCAGCTTAACTGGAGAAGCTGAAGAAATGCAAATAATCAAAACATCACGTTATACTTAGAATATATCGATAAAATAGCAAACTATACTAGCTGTGTAAAACTGTTAAGAATTATGTTACAGACAGACTAATGCAGCACGGTTGAGATGTCAGTCATGTTCATTACCATATCAGTGATTGGCAGTTGGTTACAAGGTTCTGCCCCTTTGAGAGATGTGTGTGTGTGTGTGTGTGTGTGTGTGTGTGTGTGTGTGTGTGGGTGTTTCGTACAAGGCGTGTACAGTCTCGTCTGTAACTTGTTATGGTAGAGATCTCTAAAAATGGCACCATCATCTTCTTTTTTATCAAGCCAGCGCCCGCACGGGAAACACAAACACTGGCCCAGAGATGGAGCGTCAATCTCCACCCAGTCCAAAAACCATCCAGGAGAGCTACCTAATACACACACACACACACACACACACACACACACACACAGATAGGCACACACACACACACAAACACACAGACACACACACACACACACACACACACGTATGCATGCACACGTACACTGTAAATAATTGTCTGTAATATTTACACCAAATCTAAGGGAGCAAATTTCTATATAAATATACTGTTCCCAATAGAAGTCAAAGGTCAACTTGAAAAGGCATGTAACATTTACATTAATGATGCATCTGCATCCACAGGCTGAACTGTGCCTTATCATATCTGTTATCATATGTCCATAGTCTATATTTTATGATGACATAGCCTGTATTTGTATATATTACCAGTTATTAATAGTTATGCATCATTAATGAGTGCTATGCATGTATTAAACGTTATAAAATCCATACAGATCATCTCTCTGCCCAAATAAAAACATATTCACTATAAACTATATATGCTAATCTCTGCTCTAGCCTAGTAGCCAGAATTCTCATTTGTATGGTTTGTGGTCAAGAATAGGTCCTATACATAGTGTATATACCCTATATACTAAAGTTTCATTAACTGAGCTCATACACCTGATTAATATAATAAAGAAAAATATCTACTTTTGTTTTTTGCTGTAAAAAGAACAGCGATTTGTTACAGTGTTAACACACATGCAAATACACAAGCACACAAGCACACAGAAAAAAAATGTATGTAAATAATATGTACACATGTACACGCTATGAACGTTTAATATACTATATATATACCACGTTATATACTACGATATATACATTATATACTATGAACGTTTAATATACTATACATACTATATATATACTACGTTATATACTATGTTATATACGTTATATACTACGAACGTTTAATTAATATATATATACACACACACTACGTTATATACGTTATATACTACGAACGTTTAATTTTTATATATATATATATATATAGTATATTAGTATATATACTGTATATATATACTAATATACTATATATTGAAGGTTAGAGTAGGATAGACTTTTTGTAATTTTGTTGCTCGTTTAGTAAAATGTCAGGGAAATTCCAATATTCTGGGTTTGTTTTTGTTTTTTTGTAAAAACAAGTGGTTACTGAACTAAGAGTTTGACTAGAATTCCACTTTACAAATATGTCCAGTGTTTGTGAAAATTAGCAAGTCATACATTGTCCTTCACATATATATATATATATATAAAACCATGACGATTCATACTGAGTACAGGCGTTAATCAGTCACTTTAACTGATGGCAGGTATATACTAATTAGTATTTAACATGAGTTTGATTGTGATTGCTAGATTGTGAACACTGCTACATTCCCAATTAAGGGTGTGCACACTTATGCAAGCTGGATATTGGAGGGGGTTTTTTTTGCGAGTGAATGTGTATGCTCCTGTACGTACCTGCGTTGTCGTGTCCGATGCGGATTCTTTTAAGGTTGCCCAGGTCCACTGCCTCTATAGTGAACTCATCGATCATACCCTTCTCAAACTTGTTCTTATTGTTCTTTGAGGCCTTCAGATTAATGATACCTAATTACACACACACACACACACACATCATCTACACTTAATAATGGCATACTGTTCAATTTCTTTTCAAGTTCAACTACTCCACAGCATTAGTATTTTTGTCGTTATTTTATCTCACACATTAACACACACACAGTGTTGATGCTCACCTGTGTCATCATTTGTCCCGTATAAAACAGTGTAAACATTGGCATCAGTTCCAGCATTCTTTTTGTCTCCTGTCTTTATTCGCATGGTGTATGTGGTCGTCATGGCTACCAACACATACATAGTAGATAAAGCACAGTTACTCTACACATTTACTGTTAGCTATATTGAACTATAGCTATACTGACAAACAGTGACAGGAATAGTAAAAAAAATATGTTGCTATATTTATATATAAATTATATATTCAAGCAAAAAATTAATTCAATAGACCCTAAATATACAAACGATCATAGATAAAAACATCTTCCTTGAAAGCTTCAATCAGTTAATTACTAGCATTTATGAAAGAGCGCTGCACTGCACAGGTTAATGATTTAGGACAAGGAGTGATCGTTTTCTGATAAAGCAAATCAGCTGTTGTGTTTATTTTTGGTTTGTGGTGACTTAGTTTCAAACACATGCTGGAAAGTGCTCTGTTAACAGATAAAAGTGAACCCGAAAATCCATCTGCCTTCTGAATGTTCCTCCTCACTCACACACACACACACACCGGGTTCTACACACTGCCTTTGGGGCGTAGCCAATCCAGTGAAATAGAGAAAGCCATGATTTATAACAATGTCCTGTAATGCTTTATATGCCTTTTTTGTTTTTTTGCTGTGGGCTCCATGGGCTGACCTTTTTGTTCAAGTCCAAGCTGCGCCGGAGAGCCTTGGTCAGATTCTTTCGTCATGAATGCCTCATCCACTGGAACTAGCTCACGTGCTAACTGTCCGTCGTCTTCATCCACTGCTAGCCATCGCTGACAGGGGAAAAAATACCTGAAACACATCCAAAGGTCTGTGTTGAGAATTTATTTAATCGGTTCTAAAATCAGAGTCTGCCTATAGACTGTAGATCAGTGGGACAGACGGCTGCTTATGTTAGTGATATAGATGGGTCTTTAGGGTGATGTCATTGTACATTGTCCATCTGAGGTTTTAGTTAGGGATCCAGCAACGTGATAAAACATCAATGCTCAGGGCCCGGGGGAATCCACTTCATTGGCAGTCTTGTAGTCTTACACATTGAGTGCATTCCAAAGCTAAAAAACCCCCAACATTTCCTTTTGGTTACCAAAGTTAAAAGTAGTATTAGGTTTAGGGCATCGCATTATTTAGCTATTATACTAAAAAATAAAGAAGCCAATAGAAGCACCCCTAAAGGTACTGTGTAACTGTGTAGATTGTGTAATTGTGATAGTAAAAATGTCGCTTACGTCGTCTCTTCCTTTAGGTCTATGATTTCCACGCGGTCCAGGTACCATCCTGCACTGGCCTGTTTGTTATCATGGCGAATCCGCAGCTTCCTCAGCTGCCCCAGGTCGATTGCCATGAGGGTGAACACATCCACCTAAGAGAGGTCAAAGGTCAAACTGGCAGCATGTGTGTGTGTGTGTGTGTGTGTTTGTTTCAGGTGTTTGTGATTCTGTTTAGAATGTTTCTACATAGGCTGGCATATGTCGCTTTTAGTGGGTGTGCCAGCCGTAGATATACATATTTGAGACATAGCTGATGACAGGATTCCACAGGTAATGAAGTTACCCAGATGCCATACTGGTATTGCATCCTTTCTGTTAATAAAATGTCTGTCCATAGGCATAATCCCAAACGCATACAATAACAGAGTCGTGGATGTTAGTTTGTGCCAGGGATGCCACTAGAGATTTATGAGTGGGGGGTCCAAATTTTGTGAAGTCACCAAGACATCTTTCTAGTCAGGTATATTTTAGAGTGAGAATGGGTGTAAAATCTATAGAAATATGGATATTTTTGGTCTCATAATTTCCTGTTAGAGACTGATCTAATATGACTTTACTTAAATTATAACAAAATAAAGAAATTAAAGTCCACTTTGTCCCCATCCATCCAACACCAACAAAAGGCAAAAATGGCTTTACTATGTAGCCTATGTAGGTTGTCTAAAGCGCCCCCACCCCCAAAATAGGCCTAGCAACGTCCCTGGTTCGTGCATGTATTGTTTCACATTCAAGGATCAAAGGATCATTTGCTAAGTTAGCTAGTTTGTACGATTAGGCTATTTATTTGATGAAGTTTAGCTAAGCAAGTAAAGCCACTCAGTTAAACTGAAAAGAAAAAAGTGTAACTACAGGTCACAGCGTATTGTGGATCGAGATGATAAGACTTTGCTGTTTTATTAAAGTTTTCAAACAAAAGATTGTAGTATATTATTTTTTATAATATCAAAAAATGTCACCTGTCCTCGCTCAAACTTATTGAAATGGTTGGATTTGCGTAGCTTTCTCTCGCCTGTGTCCCCCATCTCGCCATAGATGTTGATGTAGACATTTGCATCTGTCCCAGCACCCCACATCGGGCCGGTGAATACATGAACCTCGTATGTGTTCTCTAGAAAACACACACACACACACACACAAGTATAAATACGATGGCCATAATCTGGTAAACGTAATGTGCTGCAGTTCATGTGAAACGTTCTCTCTCTCTCTCTCGTGTGTGTTGCATGTGACTTCCTGTGTGTCTGTACTCAAATTGTCGCAGTCTAAGCTCGCTACATTATATATATATATATATATATATATATAGGCTACAAACAATAATATATATATAGTGTAGCGAGCTTAGACTGCGACGATTTGAGCACGGACACATAGGAGGCCACTTAGGTGCAGAACGTGGAGAGTTTTATTCAGCAGTGTTCAGCAGTGGTTACTCTCCCTCTCCATACCCTCCAGATCTTCGTAATCCTCAGCCATTAGCTCCACCACAATCTCTCCGTCCTCCTCGTCCCGAGCAAGCCACCGACTGCAGGGAAAGTGAAACGTCTTCACCACCTCTCTTAGCTCTCCTGGATCTTCGTCTTCCTCCTACACATAAAAAGCGAGGGGGTAGAGGGAGAAAGAAAGCAGAAAGACAGTTTTCTGTGGTTTGAAATCTTGTGTGAAATTATTTCTCTTTGTAAAATAATTGCTAAGGCTCAAACAATTTATGTTCATAAAGAGTCAAATGTCTTGTCTATCTGTAGCCTTGCTCACCTTTTTCTTCTTTTTCTTTTTCTTGTCTTTCTTCTCCTCCTCTTTCTTCTCAGGTTTTACCATGGCCATGATGAGCCGTTTCACGTCCATGTACTCCAGGAACCAGCCAGGAGCCATCCCTGCTCCATTGTGCCCAATACGGATCTTATAAACTCGCCCCACATCCAGAGCCTCAATCTGACATGACAGTGGGAGGAAAGAGGTAGTGTGTGTATGTAATATATATATATATATATATATATATATAGGTTTGTAGCAAAAAACCCCCGCCTCTGGTCTTCATTGGCTGCTCGTGAACAACATGTACTTTGACCCGCCCTCAAACACTACAGTTGAGGTTGTGTCCTGAAAGAGTTGCTGCAAAAGCAAAAGCAAAAGCACTTTGCATGGACTCCCAAAGGATGAGGATGTAAAGCGTCAGTGGTTAGAATTCATTTTTAAAACGATACCGCAGCAGTTCAACTCCGACCTTCGTTTGTGTTCAACTCATTCACTGCTTCTCAAATCTATCTGAAGTCAATGAGGGATTTGCCAAATGATTATTCTTTAAAGATGGGGCTGTACACACTTTATTTGGACCATCTTGCCCCTCTGGATCACAACCTGCAAGTATGATTAATGATTTATTTATATATATTTTATACCGAGCGTTCCAAATGCGTAATTTTATGTAGTATATGTCTACAGTCAGTGCACAGCTGTTAGCCTGTTAGCTGCTAGCCTCTGCTAACCAGCTAACTCACGTTATTGTCAAACTACATCCAAACTTACCACTGAGAAACGTCCCGTTCTCGCCGTGCTTGCGATGGTGGTTCAGGTTGATCTTCCGACCTATCACTATCGGACTCGGCTCAAATCGATACGGTAAAACCGATAACATTATTACTGAGCTGAAATTTAGATATGGTAATGGGCGTATCCTTTCCAACACGCGCTGTAAGCGGTAGACCAATCGCAACCGACTGGGACATCTGACCAATCAGAGCAGAGTAGGCTCTCTGAAAGGAGGAGTTTAGAGTGAACGGATCCTTGAGCGAGTCGTTTGTGACACTGAGAAAAAGATGTGACGCTGCAATGTAAATTATGAGAAAATTAAAGTGTTTTTTTTTTTTTTTTTTACCTTGGATGCATGTAAACCTATTGCATGAGACCTCTAAAACAAAATTAGGCACTTTTATATAGCATAATAGGGGACGCTTTAAAGGGCCAAAGTGAAAGCATGGGTTCGGTTGTTATGGGGGTTGAGCAAAGAAAATGTGGTTTAAAAAAGACTTTTTTTTAACTCCGGAAATAAAAACAGTAGGCTCGGATATTCTGAACCTATCTGGCATCTTGAGGCTTGTACAAAACACATGCTCACACACCTTGAAGATCTCGGTGGTCCCTCTCTCAAAGTTGTTAGAGCGACTCTTCAGCTGAATAACTTCAGTCTTGCCCTCTTCACCATAGATTTGCAGAAACACCTTGGCATCGGTGCCAGCCGCAAAAACTTCCCCCGTCACAACTGTCACTTCATAGTTAATTACTGCAATCAAAACACATATCAGTTAACAAGCCGAGTACTCGTATTTGTATAGACCAACTTGAAGAGAATCCTAGAAGGTTTGGAAAACATTTTATCCTCAGGATATGGATTGTAGTATGTGTTATGGCTTTACAGTCTCCCAGTTGATCCCTAACATGGAATGACACATTCAGCCCACTGCAATGTGGTGAATAAAGTGGACACAGAGTCACTATAAGATAAAGGTAATCTTGTAACTATTTCTGATATTTGTATCACATTATGTCATTATGCTATCATCAATAGTCCCAATAGTGCGTGTGTACATGTGTGTGTGTGTGTGTGTGTGTGTGTTCTTGTACATTTTTCAATATCCTGTATTTCGCTCGGGTAGATCTCAACCTCCACTTTGCCATCAGCCTCGTCTCTGCAGAGCCAGCGGTGACTGGGGAACATATACTGAAGTCCGTGCACCGGCACCCAGATCAACACACTGTCCAGGAACCAACCTGCCTGCAGGCCCTCATTTGTATGGCCAATCAGGAGTCGATTTATCTGCAGGTCCCGCCCACAGGGAGCCGAGGTCAACACACAAATTCAATTAAAAAAAAAAAGCCTTAGTCACAGCACATAGACACAAGAAGAGTGCAATAACTTCACATTTCATTCTCGACCTATATCTATCTACACTGATCAGCCACTTTATTAGGAACACCTGTACAGGTGCTCATTGAGGTAATTATCCACACGGCCAAACATGTGGCAGCAGTGTGCAATGCATGAAATCATGCAAATACAGGTCAACCAGCCAATTTCCTTCAAACTGCATGACCGCGTACCTGAGATAACTTCGTTTAGTTTAGCTTAGTTAGTTTAGTTAAGTATTTTAGTAGCTTATATTCTTTTTTTTATTGGAAGGCTTTTTATTTCTATTATATTTTTCATTATTTATTATTTTTTTGAAAGCATCTTCACAGAAATTCTGCAGGAAATTAGCTGGTTTGATGTTTTGAGCATCTTTGAGAATTTGCCCCAGCTCTTCTGCATAATGTGGCTCTTACTTGCTTCTTTGTCTGCAGGTATAATCTTACATAGCCTTGATGATATCTTTATCTGAACACTGGTCTACTACTGAAATATGTTTTTTTTTTTTAAATACTTTTTTAGTGACATACAAACATTTTTCGGTAAAACTTTAATTTAGCTCGTAATGTGGGTTAGAGGTTGCATCCACACAAATTTGGATAAAATTGTCTGTCGAATGAATAAGAGTAAATACAAGCATGCATTAAGTTCACTGTTACAGGCAGCTGCCAAATGTTCTCTCCACTGTTTGCATCAATGTATGCCAATATACACACATATTTACCTTCAAGAAAAAGTAAAAGTGTGTGCAAGTCAAGGAAATTAAGAAAGAGAGAAAAATATGAAAGAAAATTCAGTAAAAAGTGGAATTACCTGCCTGTGAGTGTGAGCTAATCAAAATGATTTATTTTATATACCATGTTGATACAAAGAAGTTTATAAAGCGAAGCACAAAGAGAATCATTCATAGCTAATAATAAAAGTTGAAGATGATGAGTTGTGAAAATTCACCTGGCCAAGGTCAAAGGTCTCCACGGTGAAGATGTCAGTCTGGCCGGTCTCAAAATAGTTATTGTGGCTAGTATCTGAGGCAACAAGCAGGATCTTATTGGTGTCGCCTTTCTCGCCGTAGAGTTTTACAAACACTTTTGAGTCTGAGCTTGCACCGCTAATGCTGCCTGTCTTTATCGCGATGTGGTAACTCACATCTTTAAAACACACACACACACACACACACACATTTTAATTGTTGATTTTGCCATTGAGCTAGATGTTAATGATTCACTGTATCTGTGAACTCACTGAACAATCGTTGGCCATCCGCACTGGGCACCAGCTCCCGCACTATCTGTCCATCATCTTCACTACGATCCAACCATCTACAGAGAGAGAGAGAGAGAGAGAGAGAGAGAGAGAGAGAGTAAGGCAGCTATAAAGACAGAGAAAGAGTGATTGTGTCTAAGAGAGAGGTCACTATTTGTGGTTGTATGTGGTAATGAATGTCTGACCCCTTACAACCACCTGACACCTAGTCAACCAGATGCATATGCATATATATATATATATATACACAGTACTGTGCAAAAGTTTTAGTCACCCTATTTTATTTAGTACAAAGTTTGTTATAGATTTTTTTCATTTGATGACTTCTACATTAAAACATTTTAGATTCCCAAGCATTAGTGTTCTCGCACAAAATGAAACGTTACAGAAAAATGTTTGCGTGTCGGCTGCTGGGTTTCGCTGCAAAAATAAGAAGCGAGTGCGACAGTCAAAGTCTCCAGAAGAACCGTGAGTGGTTCTGCAAGATGCTCAATAACACTTACAGCTCAGTTCCTTATAAACCTGCACTCATTCTACCTCAGACAATTTTGATTTTGATTTTTTTTGTCACACCAAATATTGACTTTGTTTCATTTATTACTGTTTACTGGGCTTTAGAGTGTTTTTTTGTTAAAATGTAGAAACAATTAATTTATTATTTATTATAATAATTTCATTATTTTGAAGGCATCTTTGCTCTGCAACATTTCTTTGCACGTATTGTATACACACACACACACACACACACACACACACACACACACAGAGTAAAATCCCTAGTGTTGAATTAACACCCAGAGTGTTCATTTGTGTATATAAATTCAACTGAAAATGCAATTTATAATGACTTCACCAGTTTCAAATTTATTCATCCCCTTCATGGGAAGCATCTTTAGATACATCAACACTCTGGGTGAGATATATATATATATATAGTAGCATTAATTATCTGCATTAATAATTATGTCAATGGAATGTCCTCACAAGGATGGTAGAATAAGTGTGTGTGTGTGTGTGTGTGTGTGTGTGTGTGTGTGAGAGAGAGAGAGAGAGAGAGTGAAAGAGTGAGTGTTTGTAACTCAGCACTCTCCTCTGGTCTAGTTAGTGTTTCCAACGCATCATGTTTCCGTCGTTTAGTCTCCATTAGTAACCAGGCACTGTTTCCTCATCTACATAAGGACTTAAACACTACTCTCACACCTACGCACAACCTCTCACTCCCTCACTCTCCATTCTCTCTCTCTCTCTCTCTCTCTCATACACACACACACACACACACTTTCCAGACACTCATAGGTTGGTAACTGTTTGATTACGAGGTCTACAGCAATGATTCTACAAGCAATCAGTGATTGTGTGACTTCTTCTACAAAAAAAAGGTCTTATAGAATAATTTCTCAGAAGTTTTTATTTTTGCTGAAGAAGATTCCACAACAGTCTCTGGAACTGGACTGGTGGTATGAACCCCATTCTTCCAAAAGATATTCCCTCAGTTTGGATTTTGATGATGGTGGTAGAGAGCACAGTATAACATGTCAGTCAGAAATCTTCCATATTTGAGCACGCATAGGTTCAATTTCAGTTCAGTTGGTTTTGAGATTTGTTGAATGTGAAATCCATAACATTGTTTTCATACTCATCAAACCATTCAGTGACGTGTATAATTGTGTGGGACTCTCATAGCTTTTCATGTGATTGGATGGTTGACCCGCCTGTTACAGGGAAACTCCACATTGGTGGACTCGGGTTGTCCCTCCTCTCTGATCAACACTTTATCCAGGAACCAACCACAACCTCCACCCCGGCCATCATGACCGATCCTCACCCTCCTGAGGGTCCCAAGTGATACAGCCTCTATCATAAACTCATCTGCCTGTAGCAAACAGAGAGAGAGAGAGAGAGAGAGAGAGAGAGAGAGAGTTTTAGAGAAACTGCATTTGGAATGCTTTGGTATTTTGTTTGTAGTTGCTATACTCATGTCAGTTGATCTATCAGAGAGACAAAAGATATGGATCACAAATGTGTGGTCATAAGATAAAGTCTGCCCCTTTTTGGTTCTCTGATCCCTCTTATGGTGGCCAAATGTATGCTTTGCATGTCACAGTTGCTGTTCCCATAATTGTATTTACTACAAAAAAAAATAAATAAAAAATCTTCCAAACATACCTGACCAAACTGAAACTCTGACAGTGGAGTAAAAGTAAATTGTTTGTCTCACAGCTGAAAGTCATATTTGTGTTTAGAAATTGACAGAAGTACTTCAGTGGTTAGCTTAGCTTAGCTCAGCTAGCTAACTTGCTAGTCACCCTTAGATAGCTAGAATGGGGCAAAAAAACTGCAATTACAGAACTGGGAAAATTATTTACCGTCTCTCTGAGAAAATAATTCTTAAATGAACATATTTTTAAATAATAGTATTTTCTCTCAGAAACACATGTGGCAACATTGTGCTATCAACACAAAAGAGGCTGATGGTGTTGAGCTGCAGCAACCACCAATTACACAAGCAGTTAAAAATATAATTAAGTCTCAATCGAGGCCAAGTCTATTTTGGCACTAAAAGGATGTTTAAGTGAGGAGAGCAAAGAAGCCCAAAATTCACAGTGTCATGTAAACATCATTAGCATCATTGGAACTACAATCAGAATATTGTTCTGTGGACAAATGGGCCCAAATTCAAACCTTTTGGCCATGCATGCCATCTGCAGGTTTGACAAAAATGTGAAAAATTTTGCTGCTTAAAACGTGTTGTCGCTTTTATTAACTGACGACCGAATATGAGAATAACTTACATTGCCCTTCTCAAACTTGTTGACATTGGTTTTGCTCATAAACATGAACCTCTCTCCTGTGTCCCCCAGGTCTCCAACCAAGCTCATATACACACTTGCGTCTGTCCCGCTGCCAGTTACATTCCCTGTGCAGATAGTGACTCGATATTTCACCACTGAAAAACAAAACAATGGTACAATCGCACAAGTTGACAGAAGAATATGTCAGAAAAGCAAAATTATGTCAGAAGAGTAAAAAAAAATATGATTTCCCATCATCAACTGTGCTCAACAAATACTAAAGTGAATATTTAGCCATAAAACTTGTTTAGAATGAACTATTTCTTGTTGGGTTTGTTTTTCTCCTATCAAAGGTTTTCACATGCCAGAGGTTTACACATTTAATCTGTATTATTCAAGGAAACATTATTTAGAATTGAGCCCAAACCCTATTTGTTAGGTGTTTGAGAAATCCTCATGTAAAGTTGATTTAGCATCTAGCGGCCAGTCAGCATTTTCACTAGACAAAACATGATATGCTTTTATCTTATAATTGCCATTACACCACCAGTGTTAAGAAAATTGTTTGTTAGCGAGGTCCTTAGGCTACCTTTGACACCTGTCCAATATTACACTTAGTATAGTACTTGCAGTACTATACTAAGTAGTATAGTAGTATACTACTTACAGTACTATATTTATGCCTGTTTTTTTTTCTTCTTCATTTTTTCCCTCTGCACACATTATAATTCCTGTGTGCTGTATATCACCACATTTGGCCAAGCTAAGCTTCTGCGAGGTGAGAGCAGATAACATACAAAAAAAAATCACAATTATATTTCTATGAGGTATAAGATAAACAAATACCAGTCACACTTAGTTGCACATGTGCAGTGCGGGTGTGCATTACAGTCTTTATATACAATATATATTATACGTAACATAGAAACTGTATTAGCTTTTTTTTTTTTATAACTGATGAAATGAAAAGAGTTGGTTGTGTTTTGTGGTTCTCTTACATGGCAGTGGCTCTGGAACATGGACTCCTGTAGCTGGCAGTTCTCTGATGATCTCCTGATCATCCTCGTTGATGTCCAGCCAGCGATTACAGGCAAAGTTATATTTCTCTCTGGTCATGGTCTTCATTAAGGTAACCTGTATGCACAAACGCACGCTAATGTCAGCACAGATGCAATAAATTCCTTCATAGGAAAGTAATAGGAAAACGAATCATTCTCACTCTGCCTAGGTGCCAGCCGGAGAATGGGTGTCTCTTCTCATGCCAAATTCTCAACTTCCTTATCTTCCCAATCTCAGGCATCAAAATCTACCACAGCCCACCCAAGGGAAAATATTGTTAAGTTAACACGTGTAAAAAATTGCACACCGGACCTACAGATAGGTCATATCTGTGACCTAATAGTGAAACAGGTCATTTTCATTACCATGAACTTGTCACACTGGCCCTGCTCGAAGCTGTCTGATTTGCTCTCCAGCTTCATTTCGTCGCTTTTGCCCTTTTCCCCATACACTTGTATAAATATCTGTGCATCTGTACCTGCTCCTTTTGTATCCGATGTAAAGATCCACAGTGACCATGGGTACTCTACATATCAGAGAGAAAGAGAGTTTGTTTCCATGTGTATTAATTAATTAATGCATTAATTCTTCTACTGAGCCACTAAAGAATAATGACTGAACAAACCATGCTGATGTTCCCTTGTTTGTAGTGGATCTTTTTTCTATTTATTCGCATAAAATCTGAATAGAAATGCCAGAAGCTCAAAACAAAACCTAAATTAAATAAAACTGTTACATGTGTTTGAGGTGAAAAAAACAATGTGATAAATAGGGATGTTTACATAAATAGGGATAAATAGGGAACCATTATATTATCTTATTGCTGCTGAATAATCAAATAACAGAAATCTGAAGATAAAAAACCTGCTTGAAAATATGCATAACATTTGGAAGCATAGCCAATGAGTGTTAGTTAGAACTGAAAGTTCTTTTTCATCCAACCGCTAACATTAGCATTACAGTGGGGTACGTTGGTGCAGGACATGGGCGAGAGAAGATCACTGAAAGGAAACGGTGGGTGGGTGATAGAAAAGCCCGTGGCAGACGGACAAATATCTCACTCTTCAGTTTGCGTTTGCGCAATGAGACCATTTCATACAGCTCCCTCTCTACCAAACCATCTCCATCATCTTCATCCAACCAGCGGCGACACGGGAAAACCTGCTCTATCCCTGTAAAAGGGCAATACACTGTCACCTACGAAAAACAGAAACGACAAGAGAAATAGAATGGCTAGGAATAATATTAGCTTCCTATCCTGTTAATACTCTGTCCCTTTGACCCAGGCAATCTTATATGATTTCATAGGAAGACAACTGACCATTGTTAATACATTTATTTCAGCGTATTTAAACGATATGAAATATGAGTTTGAAAATATTTACAAGAACATAACACACTTTCTTTGACAAAGAACCCCAAAAACATCTTTACACAGAAACACACCTTCTCGCAGTACCAGCCACAACTGATTCCAGCATTGTCATGGCCGATGGTGACTCTGCTGAGTGGACTGATCAGATCCATAATCTCAACATTAAAGATGTCAATCTGAGCGCGCTCGAATGTTCCACCTTCCAAAAACATCTTCCCGCTGTTTTTGATGCCCTTCTGGCCGTGCATCACCAAATGGATCTTGGAGTTGGTGCCAGCACCTCGAATATCTCCAGTCATCACCTGGACGTTATACACCATCGCTACATACAAACAAACACACATATAATGACATTTTAAAGTGATGAATGGTCTCTCTCTCTCTCTCTCTCTCTCTCGCTGTCATTCACATACATACCCATCGGTTGCATAGTTCCTACTGCCACATCTCTCTGTATTTTTGCATCACCTTCGGCTATGTCAAACCAAGCATCAACAGGAAACTGATACACCTCCTTATTACCCAAATCATCTATGACCACCTGGAACACACACACACATAGTTCTATAAACGGGAAATTAATATAGAGTAACTGACATTTCAGACACAACATGACCAAATATATATATATATATATATATTTTTTTTTTTTTTGCTCCGTCAGTGATTTCCTAAAGTAGCCAAAACTGGATGGAGTGTAACGTGTTGCCATGCCAACACAGAGACTGACAGATGGCCTATAGTAAGTGCGGTAACAGTTTCAATGTAAAGACTATTGCTAGAATTGAAACAGAATTATGTCGTGAACACAGACAAGAGGAGTGATACTAACAGTGAAGTATACCGGTGCTGTTAGAAAAATGTCAGCACTCTTGGAATGCAACTTGTCTAATCAAGTGACATTTTCATAAAGACATTTTTCACAGCCTTCTTGGCTCATATTTGAAAATGACTATTACCTTAAGTACATATACACTGCCTGGCCAAAAAAACAAGTTGCACACTTTAAAATTTCGTTGCACAGCCTTTAGCTTTGATTACAGCGCACATTCATTGTGGCATTGTTTTGACAACCTTGTGCAAGGTGACAACATTTATTTCCATCCAGAGTCGCGTTTATGTTTGGCCGAGATCTTGTATTGAGGACGGAAGAGTCAAACCACTCTGTAAAGTCTTCTCCAGCACATCCCAAAGACTTTCACTGTCAAGGTCAGGACTCAGTGGTGGCCAATTCATGTGTGAAAATGATTCCTCATGCTCCCTGAACCACTCGTTCACAATTTGAGCCTGATGAACCTTGGCATTGTCATCCTGGAATTCAGGGAAATCTATTGATGAGATAACATGGTCATTCAGTACATTCAGGTACTTGCCCATCGCTTTGGAATAGGGTAAATCTGGACTCATCAGACCACATTAACTTTTTCCACTGAGCCACACACTGCATCAATTAGGGCTAAAAGAATTGTTGCCAGCTGAAACATATTAATCACTGCAATAATGATCCTTAAGTATGGGTCTTAAGTATTCGCCTATTTAAATCCAAACAGCAACTTTTTTTTTTTTTTTTTGCCCAGACAGTGTATATCATAACTACTGCCATTTTATTAGTGAAACAATACTTTAAGGATTGTTTTAGGTTATGGATTTAGGGAATGCCATAGAGAAAAGCACATTATTATGGATTTTTGGAATAAGATCCATGCATTTAATGGATGAGATATTCAGAATCGTAAATAAAAGATTAAATGTGTTTTCAAAGCATAACAGACGAGTAAAATAACAGCAGAGTAGTGTTAGCAAAAGAATGATGAAACAAGACACACACCCTCATGTAAGAAGTGATCAATACATTCTGTTTCTTTTCCAGTATATGACCTTTAAATGGAAAGGACAAGGGAATACATCACTGTGACGTATGATTTTCAAATGATTTTTCCATGACCTGTGTATTCAAATTTTTATCGATGAATTCATGGGGACGATAATCTCTAAATGGAAAGGGCATTAGAATCCATCGCTGTGCGGTGTGATATTTAAACCATGTTTCTATGAGCTGTGTGGTCAAATTTTAATCAAGTAATCTAGAACACAATACAATTTGATAGCGATGTAAAAGTTGTGTGTGTGTGTGTGTGTGTGTCCGTATCTGTGTCTGTGTCTGTGTCTAGGGAGCTTCTGTCCATGACCATATCATGTTATAGTCTCTTGTGTAAACTCTTAAGAAAGGGGCTCACTAATCTAATCAAAACTGCATGAATTAAAAATCACTCAGTATGAATTACAGACAGACAAAAGCTCTGAACAAATTAATCATTTATTACGTATCTGAGTATGTGTGTGGGAGTATGATTATGCATCCAGACGTCCAGACGTCTGGATGCATCCAGACGTCTCCACTAAGAACTGTTTTTATTTTATCAGAGAGGGAAAACTATTGAAAAATTATATTACAAATAGAATTATTATTTAATTATAAGTAACAGCCCCCCCCCAAAAAAAAAAAAAAGTCAAAATATTGTGTCATACTATGAATCATTGAATATCTATTAATGATTGAAACGATGTTTAATTTCTGTTTGTATGTTTAAAATAAGTAGTGTTTGATTATATTGACTAGATTATATTGATTTTAAGATCTGTTCTTATTTTTTAAATCATACAAAAAATAACTAACAGAGCTTATAAATTTGCAGAAGGGTTGTCAGTGAATATCTGGATAAATGAGCGGGAATATTTCAGGAATACTTCGATTTTATACATGTATATAAAGTCATATATTTGTCTTAGTTTTAAGTATATTTTAAATATGTTAATAAGCAAACCATTTTAAAAATGTTGTATTAGTTTTTGATATTTAATAAACAATAAAAAGGTGTGTGTGTGTGTGTGTGTGTGTGTGTGTGTACCTTATCGCAGCCCCAGCCTGCTGAGGAGCCCTTGTTGTTGTGTCCAATGGTGATTTTTGTCAGTCTGCCCAGGTTTGGATTCTCAATGGTGAATTTATCCTCATTTCCCCTCTCAAAAGTATCCTTCCCTTCACTCACAAGTTTCCTCTCTCCTACACACATACACATGTGTGAAAAGACACCAATCAGAAAAATACTCTGCAACAACATCTCTGCCAGCGCAAAACATGTGCATTGTGTAGCTACCCATACCCAAGAGCACAACAAATAATCAAATAATTGCACATCAATTGCTATTATTATTAACACACACACACACACACACACACACACACACACACACACCACATACCAGTATCTCCATGCTCTCCAAAGATGGTCAGATAAACATCTGCATCTGTTCCGCTACCTTTGACATCCATTGTAAACACGCTGATAATGTACTTGTTTTCTACAAATCATGAACACAAATGCACACACACACACACACACACACACACACACACACACACAGACAAATTATCAATGTTTTATAAAATATTTTATAAAATTAGCCAGTGAACATCTCTACACATTGATTCCCATAAAATGCAAGGAGCTAACTTTCATACTTCCATAACATCTACTCATACTATCTCCTCTCTATGGGGTGATTTAGAGCACAAAGCACTTCTGGAGGTTTATGTGGGCCTCTGCGAAATGCTGTAAATGGATCTAT
>JANDJT010000081.1:1354973-1379060 GCA_024331685.1 Stegophilus panzeri
AAACTGGGTCACATTCTAAACTCCACATCTGAAGACTTTTCCCTCTCTGGTACTCATTCATTGTATAGTACTGCTTTGCCACTTTTTCTTAGTTTCTTTATGTCTTGTTTCTTGTTCTGATGTGGCCAGGTTCTGCCTTCACTAGTGCCTTTCTAGTGCCCGGTTCTTGTCTAGAATGTATTTGTATGCTGCAGCATTAAGATTTCCCTTCACTGGAACTGAAGGGTCTTGGCAAGGTTGGGTTCTTGTTGGAGAACTATAATTTAACAAAACAATATTAGTTTATGAAACGAATGAAATCAAAACAGTTATTGCTAATGAAACTATAAATTTATGACCAGAATGGCACTGTACCACTGACTGTATCTTACGTTTAGGGATGTTCATAGGATTAAGGCTGCCCAGGAGGTATCTCACTGTAAGTCCATCCCCCATATCCCGGGCCAGCCAACGGCTGCAGGCAAAGAAAAGGCGAAGGTGTGGCCTGTTCATGTCCAGCAACGTGACTCTATCCAGATACCACCTGGCACTCATTCCTGTGTTATCATGCTCGATCCTGAAAGATAGGAAATGCATCATAGGACACAATGTGCTATACAGTGTGTGTGTGTGTGTGTGTGTGTGTGTGTGTGTGTGTGTGTGTGTACCTGAGTTTTTTTATGGGCCCGACATTGTGTGTTTTAATCCGGAACACGTCAGTTTTATTCTTTTCGAATGCCACGCGGCTCCTGTGAGGCAAATTGAGGAAATAATTAGATCGATTTTTTTTTTTTTTAAAGAGAGAGAGAGAGAGAGAGAGAACTTTGTGGTGTCTTGAATTTGGTTCTTGCAAAAACAATCTCTTTTTAAAAATAAATTTGATGAAATACCCTCTTATTTGCATTAATTATAAATGTCGTCTTCAACCCCTGATCAAACTAAAGGAATACTGCAGTGCCTTTCAACCCAATCTTTATTTACCACATCTGTAGCATATTAGTGATTATCATGATGTACGGGAAATCCCATCGTCTCAACACTCAACGCACTTATAACAGAGATTTAAAGGCAGTTGTTGAAAATGACCGTGTAACACAATTCATTCATTTTAAAACTAAAATTAAAACTACAACTATACGATACAAGCCGTTACTAGGAAAGGAGAGAACGTTAAATGAATGAATGAATGAATTAATCTATTATTGAGATCAGAGTGTCTTACTAAAGCTAAGAAGTTCTTAAAACATTTTATGCAATATAGTTAAAGGGGAAAGCTTAATGTGTTGGTATTGCGTAATCTAACATTTCTTCTCCTGAAAAAGCTCATGAAGGTTGCTGTCTAAAAATGTGTTTCACGTAAACATTTCTGTGCTCATCTTGGTACAGAGAAATATGTTAAATTTTTGTTTGTGATTTGCTTGTTTGTAATCACCTATACACTACAGATGCAGGGTATTAGGTTGAAAAACACTTTAATCAAGTCACACACATCGCAACACCCAAAAAAATGATAGGTTAAATTGCTCACAGCTCTCCCAACCCCCCAACCCCCCACCCCCACACACACACATACTAAAATCCACATTAATTAACGACACTCAACATTCAACACTGGCAAACCTCATTAGCAAACTTTGGAAATGATGCAATTTAGGCAGTTGGAGAAGTTCTGTCAAATTTCATCTTAATTCCAAAATGTTGCATTCTGACCATCAGATGCAGGCCAATCAAAGTCCAGAAAAAGCCAAGCTGATCTACACCATCCTTTTCCCCACAGTCTGATTAGTCTAAAGTATTTTTCATAAGTCATTATGCAACATAAGTGAAATTGTCATCTGAGCAAAGAAACACTCTCAGATTAATCAATATCTGTGTAATTTCCTGACTTATTGATTAATGCATGAAGGAAAAAAAAAAAAAAAAAAAGAGTTTCAAGAGTCTGGTTATAGCATGCACATAAATTCTACACACACACAAAAAAAAAAGTGCATGTAGAAAATTTATCACACATGCAGACTGAGTTAGCTTTTAATTTTTTGAGACTGGAAGTAGATTCATATAACCATCCTATCCCATTGGCTGTGAATAAGATTAGGATGTCATTTGATCTACTTCTCCTTCTTATTAATGATGAGTATACATTGCAATGCTGTACAAAGAGAGTCAATTTGGTAGTTTACTAGGACAGAATAGTTAAGTTGGTTTGAATATAGTTTGTGATGCTTTTTGTAATTTGTGTGAAAGGGTGTGTAGTGTGCCTCGTTGTGTGTGTATGAATGGGATGGAAGGTCATGATAAAAGCACCCAGAATGCTCTATATACAAATATAAAAATCATCAAAGAACAATGCACTGCCACACAAGTTATTGAGTGGCCTTTTTAATAAGGTAATACCTCCTTTCAGTGCTGAGAAAACAAAAAGAAAGACAGAATTATACAATTAAACATCACGCCATTGTTCATCTTTACATTCCACTGCATTACCTACTATGTCTAAACATAGTTTCCAATTCTATGGGAATTTATCAATTTGCCTAGACTGGAAACATGGGGCTTTCCAGCCCAGCCCTTGGTAACACCTAAAACACTGAATTAATGATTACCTGTGTACAAAAAAATGTACACTGGTTGGGTTTACACATTTTTATCTATCTTTTTAACTTGTAATTGACAAAAAGAAGGCCAAAACCAATCATTAAACACCATTTATATAGATAGTATTCACCTCAGTTTTTAAATACAAAACCTTGTCATTTCAACGGACTGCATCCTATTTCATAGAGAATTTCACCATAGGAAATAAAAACTTTTCCAGAACTGAAATGTCTGCTGATGAGCTTCTGCATGTTAAAACCAGGGATACTCTGGCTTATTCTCTATTAAAATAGAATAGAATAGAATCATATAAAATATCTTAAACGATAACAGTTCATTCATGGATGATCTCCTCCAAATCTTCAGAAGGATGGTGAACTCACTTGCTGGCAAGGAGAACCTTTGGTGTAACACCATACTCTCCGTACAAGGTGACAAAAACATTAGCATCGGTTCCTGCTGCTTTCACATCGCCTGTTACTGTCACCACCTCATACACTATAAAAGAGACAACCATAAAGAGAGAAAGTCAGTTTAGTTTGCCTTAGACTACATACTGAATTTTCCAACACCAAATGATAATGAACACTGTCAGCTCTTCATTTTTCCTTCTCTGCTTCTAAAAATCGAACCGATTTGACCATTGTGTCTCTGCCCCATTAAGAAGTGCTTTAAAATGGGAACAAACCTGATTGCTCCAAAGGTGACTGATAACTGGTAACCACCTTTCTACTAGAAGTCACACATACAGTATTAACTACAATACAGCACTGACATATTTGACTGGTATTATTTAAATAACACTTTAAATACTTTATCTAAATACTATTTTTCCGATCAAATATCTGAGATATTAAAATATGACATGTATATTGTTTTCTTACTTTTGAATTATTCCTCAGCAATTACAGCATTTACAGTTCTAGAAATTCCATATATACAGCTAAACCCATGTTAACATGTCCATTCAAGTTCTTTCAGGCAGATTCTGCACAAAAAGTACTACGTGGATTGCAGCATCACACTGAAAAGTGATGTTCAAGTACAGTTACCCTGACCAGTGTTTGCACTACTGGATGTAATTCAGAATGGAGCAAGAACACAATCCCTCTAGCCCTTCAGTGTTAATCTGTAAGGGCAAAATTGGTGAAGGTAAAAAGTTGTCTGAAGCAACCAGGTCTGATGAACCATTTAAAAGATCGGGCCCAAGGCGGGGTACACCCTGGACAGGGTGCCAGTCCATCGCAGGGCACAATCACATACACACTCACACACCCATTCATACACTACGGACACTTTGGACACGCCAATCAGCCTACCCTGCATGTCTTTGGACTGGGGAAGGAAACCGGAGTACCCGGAGGAAACCCCCACAGCACAGGGAGAACATGCAAACTCCTCACCCACAGGGCCACGGTGGGAATCGAACCCCCGACCCTGGAGGTGTGAGGCGAACGTGCTAACCACAAAGCTTTTACCACAGTTTTTTCAAAGGTGGTTAGTACAAATTCAAAACAAATTTGCAATCGTAAAATCTTTGCACCATTTAACTTTCTGTGATAATAATGATTACTGTACGTCTCCTTGTCTTTTTTTTTTTTTAATATAAAGCAATAGTGATTTATGTTATTAACAATAGAGACTAGTATTATTCTGTGAAAACCAATTTAAGTCATGCAGACCTTATTTCTGGTCCATATAACATCAGTTACTTGAGAAAGACTTCTCTACAATCTCAGCCAGAAAATCCACAAATTATTTATCTTATTCTTTGTACATCAAGGGATCATATGTCCACTCCCAATATTCTCATAAGATCACATTTCACCCCAGAATATTCTCCAGTTCTACACAGATAGTACTTGGAAAGCTCTGGAGGAGTTTAGAAATAACCAAAAGTGTGGAAAAAATATAAAAGAAAAAAAAAATGAAAGCATCATTGATTTGAGAGTTGAATAGGACATCTGTTTGAGTCTGAGGGTCTGAGTTTCATTCTGGTCTTGTCCAATCTAATATCACCTAGTGGGTCTGCTGGTTCAGTTAGAAAATGTGTTGGGTCGGCAATAAACAGCAGTTTGGTACAAATTGACTCTTGAATTGAGGTTAGATAGAAAAATGTTCATTGTTGTGAATGCTATTTGATAGGTATGCATCAACTCTTACTTTTTCTTGGGTTGTTTGATTCACTAGAACTGATGGTCACTATAAATGAATAACCAGCTTATATTTGAAACACTCATTCTCCAAATGGCAAAATAAAATGGTTTCATAACCAAGGCTCTGTGTTTTTATTGGTGATATTGTCTCCTGGAAGTTGTTCTTAATTGCTATGCCTGACCAATTTCTTCCTAGAAATGTATGAACATAAGGAGGCTGCATGAATAGACCAATTAGGGCATTGTGTTTCAGCCCACAGAGAGGTGGCAGGCTGTTCAAATCCAATGCTGGTCACTTGCCAGCTTCTCCTTGTGCCACCATGCCTCTGCCATGACTGGCAAATATAAGAGTTTGCTAATCAGAGCAGGCTCCTGGGCACTAGCTGGCAGAGGTGGTTTGTGGATAAAAATCTGTGGATACCCACACCCCTATGTGGGCCTGCTCAAAACTATTGCCACAAAGTTAAAAGCACACAATTGTATAGAATGTCTCTGTATGTTGTAGCATTACAATGTCCCTCCACTGGAACTAAAGGCCCAAACATGTTCCAGCATGACAGTGCCCCTGTGCCAAAATGCGGTGCCTGAAGACAGTTTGCCAAGGTTGGTGTGGAGGAACTCAAGTGACCTGCGCAGAGCTCTGACCTCAACCTCACTGAACACCTTTGGGATGAATTGGAATGACGTCTGAGCCCCAAGATTTCTCATTCTACATCAGTGCCTGGCCTGATTAATGCTCTTGGAGCTAAATGTTCACATCCCAAAAGCCATGTGCCAAAATCTAGTGGAAAGCATTGTCAGAAGCTTATATAGGTTCATTACAAGTCATCTTATCTGAAGTTTCTTCTCTTTATTATCTTAATAATGGTGCAGCAGTAAAATTAGATGCTAATCAAAGATTAGCTTATGGTATCCGTGATTCATCAGGATAGCCCTCTAGTTGCTAGCCTATGAAAATGAGCTTGAGAAAATGACAGCCAATCAGATAGGGGTCTTCCAGGAACATGAAGGTTTCAGAAGTCTACAGAAACTGAGCTACACTTGGGAATATGACACTAAAACAAAGATATGAATACTTTGTGCAAATTCCATGAGAAATTTCCATTTCCTATATGTTTGCTTTATATACACTCAGATGAATTAAAGCAGAAAAATTCCCCCACGTGATACTATATGGAATAGTGTGTATTTATAGCATTCCTGTATGTTTGCAAACGAGAAAGAAAAAAATGCGTTAGTACCTTTTTTCTTATAGTATTCATCTTCATACCCATCCGAGTCCTCCGAGTGATAATTCCTAATCTCCTGCTGGTAGAGCTCAGTGTAATCTAGCTGCTTGTTCTTTTTCTTCCCTTTCTTCCCTTTCTTTTCATCATCACTCTCTGAACCCTTCTTCTTCTTTTTATCCTTTTTCTTCTTGTTTTTGTTCTCCTCTTCCTCTTCTGTCTCTTCCTCCTGGACTTCCTCGTCCTCCTCAGCCTCTTCAGCAGACTTCTTCTTCTTTTTTCCGTCTTTACTCTTCTTTTCCATGTCGTCCTCTTCTCCTTCTTCGGCTCCTGCTGCCACCTCACTTTCTGCCTCTTTCTTCTTCTTCTTCTTCTTTTTTTCTTTCTCTTTTTTCACCTCCTCACCATCTTCCACTGCTGGAGGTTTCTCTTTTTTCTGCTTTTCCTTTTTGACTGGCTCATTGTTGTTCTGCTCATCACCATCCTCTTCTCCATCTATTGCCTCAGCATCCTCCTTCACGTCTTCCTCTCCTTTCTTTTTCTTCTTTACCTTCTCATCTGTTCCTCCCTTCTTTTTCTGCACTTTCTTACTCTTCTCCTCTCCATTGTCTGCTGTGCTCTTGGGTCTTTTTCTTCTCTTCTCACTGTCTGGTGCATCTGGGCTGGCAGAGGTCCGACTCTTTCCTTTCACCTTTGCCTCCTTCTCCTCTGTTCTGTCATCCCTTTCTTCAGTTTCAGGGCTTTTTTTCACTCTTGCCGGCATCTTTTATTCATCTAGCAGCATGAAGAGTGTTTCCTCGTCTGTTTCAGTGGTGTTGGGTGACGCCGCCTGACCCCAGGTGCAAAGGTGCAGCTGGAACTGGGCCTCGGTGTGGAGCTTGTTACAGGTCTTGCAGTGTAGTGTGGAGCTCCTGAATAATTACTGGATGGGGAATGGGTCACATGACCTTGTAGCCATCAAATTATTTGCTACAGCTTTAAGACACTCTTCTATCATATCTATATTCATACATTATATGTGACCTTAATCTGTTTTGTCTTCAAGGAGGACAATGTTTTTTCCTCTTCAAATCTCACACACACAGTTTGTAAAAAGTTTGTATTTTCATTATATGTATATATGAAATTAATGAAAGTAGATATTAAACCTGGCTTTATAGAGCAGAAAATAGTTTTTCAGAATATTATCAGTTTGTGCCTGATTTTCTGAATCAATTTGCCTGTCCATTCCGTGTTTATGCTATTCATCCTATTCATAATGGCATCCAAAAGTACCTGATATTTCTACATAAACGTGTTACAACTTGGGGGTGAGCTAGTGAAAATTGAGAGGCATAAGGAGAGAGAGAGAGAGAGAGAGAGAGAGAGTGAGAGAGAGAGAGAGAGAGAGAGAGAGTGTGTGTGTGTGTGTGTGTGTGTGTGTGTGTAAGGGGAGGAGAGGGGATGGGCTTCAAAATTTTCATTATTCATTAAGCACGGATAGCTTTACTGCACACACACACACCGCTAAGAATACATACGTCCAATCCTATCAAAGCAATTAAATTAATGTAAATAAATTAATCAGTACGATTACATTACAATAGTAAAACTGTTTAACAGAGACCCCTCACCATGAATACACAGGACCCAGTGATAGTTGTTCAGCTACCATAAATGTCTGTCCATTGAAGTTCAAAACAAAAAGAAGAAAATACAAACAAACACATAACATACTCCTAATGATGAACTACCTGAGAAGATATATAAAGAAGAATAGAAATTAGATATCCACCTGGACATGATACTCATGTGTATATAACCACTGCTGTTTAACTCCCTGTTTATGTTTCCTCTTTCTATACATCCTTACAACATCTTATATCTTTTCATGCTTATCCTCTGTAATTTAATATTGAGCTGCTTCATGTTTGAGATATATAAACAATAGAAACACATAAGTTTAGTGACAACCAGAGTTGAGTATACTTTGTAACGCGTTATTCGTATTCTAATTACTTGTTCTGATAACACGTTACATTTTAAATCTATGCAATTTGATTACAGTTACTGATGTCCTGTTGCTCTTCTGTTGCTTGATCTTAGTGCCGCTTTCGATACGGTCGATCATGACATTCTGATCGATCACCTAAGAGACCAGGTTGGTATTCAGGGATTAGCCTTGGATTGGGTCTCCTCATATCTTAAGTGTAGAACCATTTCAGTTTGTTTAGAGAACTGTTCTTTATCGGTTGTTCCATTAAAGTGTGGGATTCCTCAGGGCTCCATCTTGGAACCTGTTTTGTTTTCCCTTTGCATGCTTCCATGTGAAAAGATCTTTGCCATGTATCTGCATCTGATACCTTCTGTATGTTGATGATTCTCAACTTTACTTTCGTAGTAAACATGGGAAGCAACCCTCTACTGAGTCTCTGTATAAATGTATGGCTGATGTGAAGTGTTGGTTGGCAAACAAACTTTCTCCAATTAAACAAGGATAAGTCAGATTTTATTCTTTTTGGTCAAAGGCGAAGTACTATTCGGTGTGTACCCGCCTGACTTTGCTGAGCATTTTTGTTCTGTGTCTCGATAATCTATTTATTGACCCTGTTCCATCTCTTCGATTGTTTTTGTATATCCCTGTTACCGTTGTTCGTAGATCGCCCGTAGATCGCCTGTTCCCGGTTTTGATTCTGACTCATGTTTGGGATTTGTCTGTCTGACTCTCTCTAATAAAACACTTTCACTGCAATTCCCTCCATCTCAGCCTCTCACAATTGTGACAACTTGCAGCACTGAAAGTCAGAATAAGTGCATAAGCATGCGTTATGAAACAATATCATCAGTAAATTAAATATTATTTAATTTTATATTAAATATTAAATATTAGAAATATTATAACAATATGTCATTTTTATAAACTTGGGATTTACTTCATGAATTTTCAGTACTGGAGCGAGGGGAGCAAGCTGTATGTGTGTGGGTGTTTCATCTACCCCACCCCCTGAACATCTCTGTATAGGCTACATGATAGGCTATACTCATCTGCGTAGTGTATTAAATAATTCATATTTTCTTAAGGAGCATGATACGTTGACAATTCAGAGGTCAGATGACTAAATGAAATACCGACATCTGACCTTCTAATCTTTCAATGGGCACGTTCCTCCTCTTCTAGTGAAATGCTCCTGAAGTATCATGTTTAGTATCATCAAAATAAATGAACTAGTGACAACACCTCTTTATACTTTGGCCAGTGTTTTTATCATTCCAACTTATCTAAAATACTTTTATTTAGAGCTTAAAACATGTTCAATGTTTGGATTTGTTTTAAATAAATAAGTAAGTAAGTAAGTAAGTAAATAAAATAGATGCCACAAGTGTACCTTCTGCCATCATTTACACATTTGAATGACCATGTAATACGAAGCAATGTGATAACATGAAATAGAAAATGACCTTATATGGCCATGGGCGTTGTTTCGACTCCAGACAGCTGTCATTTGCTGCAGTTGTCAAGCAACTGTTTGATGCCGTACATTAGGCTCTACCAACAGCCCTTAGGTTAATGGTTTAGAGGCAGGAATTTGGCCAATAGTTGCTGCAAGCATTTTATAATTGACCATAATTGGTGTGTGAGAAGGTGGGAATTACAGAGAGGGGTTAAAGCAATGCAAACATGCGCACACATGACGCAGTATTAGACCATAAGCACATCATAATGAAACTAAAGCCGAATCCAGGACATTTTCTCAAATTTAGAAATCTTGGCCGGAAGCCTTTTTTTAACGTCTGAAAAAGAGGACATGTCCGGGAAAAAGAGGACGTATGGTCACCCTAACAAATGCATTTGAGAGAACAATTTGTATTAATTTCTATCAGGAGGTTGCTCATGTGAGCCATGACTAGCAATAGAGAACCAGAACTATAATCAAGCACCTGTCTATATAATGTCAAAAGATTCATTTCTTTGGTTTTAAATGAAAAAAAAATTGTCATCCTGATAGTACTCCCATTTTTTACAAAATGTACCTTTAATCTGATTTCTTTGGTTTTTGACGTAACTGTAACAGATTACAGTTACCAGTTTTTTGTATCCAGATTACATAACGCTGTTACATGTATACCATTACTCTCCAAGTCTGGATATACAGTATAATTGGCCTCAAAATCAGAGAAGGCTAATGAGCACTAGGTTGGTCGGGATGGTTGGTCAGACTGGTTGGTTGGCTGGTTAGATGGATCGATGGAGACAGAGAACAGAATCAGTAATTCCAAATGAATTTATTTACACATTTGATAAAGACAGTGATTATTGCACATAGTACAGTAAAACCATGTTTGAAAGCTTTCTTCATATGTCCCTTTTGTCATTTTATTTGATTCCTCAAATTCTTAAGTGAATGAGTTGTGATTCTAGTATGGGGTTAAGAACATGATTTGGTAAGACACTGTGTTTGTGTCTGGCACTGGAAAGGGACTTCCATAGAGAAATCAAACAATGTTAGTCAGATTAACACTGATCAACCTCAGAATGTGATCAATTATTCACCATTTCAGTGGAACCTGGCACCACCTCTATGTGAGCATAATGAATCAATTATGTTTGTTCCGCAACACAGTGTACATATTTTCCAATAGTGAGTGAGCAGAAACTCACAGAATGTTGCTGTTGCTCTCCAAAAAGGTTCACACCTTCCTGAAAAGATAAATATAAGATGGACAATATACAAGTAAACCCATTTCACACACAGAGACTCTTAAATTAAACATTTGTCAAACGGTGCCAGTTCCCTTTCAAAGGGAACGCAACATTGCGTGAGCTTCATGTTGTGGGAAGCGCCTTCACGCGTGACCGGTATCTGAAGTCTGTGTAAAATCACGCCTATTTATAGGCCTGCTGTGGGCAGGTGACGTGGCATTTCACATGTCGCATGACTATAAACGATGCCTGTAAACCATGTCTTCAGCGAAGCCGCAATGGCAGTGTTGCAGACCTACCAAGCAGACCTATTGAATGAGCTCAACAGTGGGGAGGAAACTGAGCCCGAAGCGGTGGCGGAGCTTTGCCGGGTCACAGATTTGTCTCTAGATGCTCCTGTTGAACCTTCCAGCTGATTCGGCAACACGGCTAATGCCATTTTCTTTCTCTGAGGGAGGGAGGTTTTTACAGCCGTTATTTCCTGGTCCGCAAAAAAGACGAGAGTATACGGCCAATTTTAGATCTGCGTCATCTGAACCGTACTCTTCGGACATACAGGTTCAAGAGGTTGACGCGCAAACTTATCGTAACACAGATTCAGTTCGAGGATTGGTTTGTGACGATAGATCTTAAAGACGCATATTTCCATATAGAAATATTGCCCAGTCACAGGAAGTTCCTGAGGTTAGCATTTGAAGGCAACGCGCATCAATACCAGGTTCTTCCCTTCGGTCTAGCTTTATCCCCTCGCACCGTCACAAAGTGCATGGATGCCGCTGTGGCTCCATTGCAACTCCAGGGCATCTGTGTACTAAACTACCTGGGCTACTGGTTAATTCTAGTGCGGTCCAGGGAGCTGGCAATTCAACATCGAGATGTTGTTCTCACCCACATAAGGAGCTTCAGGCTCAGGTTGAACCTTAATGCTTTCTCCAGTTCAGAGGAGGACTTTTCTAGGGGTTTTATGGGATTCAACTACGATGAGGACATGTCTATCCCCAACACACCTAGGATCAATCCTATCAACATTGAGCAAGATAAAGTGTTTTTATGTTTCCAACTGGGTGGATGGAACCTTGTCACTGTTGTTGATCATTATGCTGTCAAATATAACTTTTATAAAATTAGAGCTGTCCAAGGTACTGAAAACAGTGGGAAAATAGTCAGAAAATGAGGACGAAACCCCTGAGAGTAATCAGTGTCATGCGGCGATACCTACGTGCTCTGAGAACTTGGAGGTGTCCCCGGTTTCTAGCCTCAGGTCACACTCTAGGGGCATCTCCTTATCGCAAGATAGTAATGACAGATACCTCTCTCATGGGCTGGGGCATGGTCTTAGACGGCCGTCCAACTCACGGTCTCTGGACAGTCCCTCGTCTAGAGCGGCATATAAGTCACCTAGAAATGTGAGCCGTATTCCTAGCACTGAAATTCTTTCTTGCTCAGTTGAGAGGTCACCATGTGTTAGTTATGACAGACAATACAGCGTTGGTATGATATATCAACATTCATGCCCTCTGTTCAGGCAGACAACTAATTCTTCTCAAAGTTTTTTCATTGAGTGCAATGTGCGGCAGACATCCTGTCGAGGCAGGGGCTGAGGCCCGGGGATTGGAGGCTCCATCTACAAGTGGTGGAGTCCATATGGCGGAGGTTTGGCCAAGCGGAAGTGGATGTGTTCGCCTCCAAGGAGACAACACACTGCCCGCTGTGGTTTGCCCTCACTCCTCCCACACCATTAGGGCTGGACACCATGGCATACACATGGCCGAGGTGACATCTGTACGCCTTTCCCCCGATTGCTTTGCTCCCACAAGTTTTAGCAAGAGTTCGCCAAGACGGTCTACGTCTACTGCTAGTAGCACCTTATTGGCCAGCTCAAATATGGTTCTCAGAGATAATATCCCTGCTGGAAGGAACTCATTTGGAGATTCCTCTTTGTACTTAAGTCCACAGCTCTGACCAGTGGTGTAAGTCGGAGCAGTCTGCTTTGGCAGTGACAGAGATGATGCTGTGTCAAAGCAGTGCATCTCTAATTGGATAGTGGAAGCAATCTCTATCGCTTTTGAGGCGTGCGGCCTCGCTACACCCCTGGGCATAAGGGCTCATTCCACTAAGGTGGTCGCCTCCTCAAAGGCTTTATCCAAAGGGGTACCCTTTCAGGATGTGTATGCTGTGGCGGGGTTTGGACATGAATTCCACCCCAGGCTCGAGGATCTTGCGGTGACCCTCAGGCACCTTTTTGGACTGGCCATACCCTCAGTATGACGGAGTGGGTATACTCGTTCCCACAGCGTGAAGTTCACGCAACTTTGAGTTCCCTTTGAAAGGGAATGTCTGGGTTACGCATGTAACCTTGTTCCCTGAGAAGGGAATGAGACGTTGCGTAGCTTTGTCATACTGGGGTATGCTTGTAAATTGCTTCTTCACGTCAGACAAAGAGAAGCTGATGACATGGTTTACAGGCACCATTTATACTCACACAAAACGCCACATCCCCTGAGCACAGCCGGCCTATAAATAGGCGTGATTTTACACAGACTTCAGATACCGGTACCTTCTCAGGGAACAGGGTTACGTGCGTAACCCAGACATTTTGAATGATGTGAATTCAATATTTTTAAAGATTTTTAAATGTACAAGATGAACCAAAAGAATGTCATTCAGAATGATGGCATCAACGAGGGAATATCGCGTGACACATAAAGGCACCAAGAACAAAAAAGAAAGACAGACATTCACAAATGCTCCCAAAGTTAAAATTTGTCCCTAAAAGACAAAGAGAAGCTGATGACTGTCATTTATAGTCCCTAGTTATATAGTCAAGTCTGTGTCTTCTCTGTGTCGTCCATTTCTCCAGTATGATATTTCAATACATCATTTGTGTGGTACACCACACTTTGTCTTCTGTTGTCTGCTTTTTCTTTATTAAAAAAAAGTCTTTAAAAAAAAAAAAAAAAAAAAAAAAAACTAATTTTTTTTTCCTACGAGTCCCCACTGTTCTCATGTATGAGCAAGCTCAAAAGAATACTGACAAAACACTTGTTCCTCGTATACAAATCATTATTCTGATAGAAATATCTGTTTCTGAAAACTTCAGTTCACTATGAGGTTTACGGTGGTCCAAACAGTCTCATAACCAACAGAGTCAAAACAGTTTTGTATGACAAATCCTCCATAACTGAGGACGGGTCATAAAAATGAACACTGTAAAGGCTTCATAAATTCTGCACAACAGTTTTAAGTAAATGTTTAAAAAATACTCAAACTATTCATAAACTATTTAAAACAAGAACTGTAAAGTGAGATTATATTCCCACATTATATTCCCATGTTATGTTCATACATTTGCAGACACTTGTCAATAAATTATACAGCAGGGATCACGAGATTTCTATTTTATTATGCCCATTTATAAATGTATTTCTATATGTGTATCCACTCCAAACATTCTGACAGGACCTTCACTTCAGGAATCTTTTACCTCTGTTCACATACCCCATTATTTTCAATGACACTTTGAATGCAGTGCTTTTTAGACTGTTTTTTTTTTTGTTTGTTTGTTTGTTTGGTTTGTCTAGATAAGTAATGGTTTGTCCTGTCCTTATGCAAATCTGTTTGCTTTGTTTGAGACCATGAACTTTATTACAACCAGACTTTGGAGCTGCAACAATATTTGACGAAAAGAATAGCACTTATATGATTATTATAATAAGTCATTTATATTTAAGTGATAAATAGATCTATGGTGTGGATGAGTCATATGTAGGCTTACTGAGGTTTCACGGTCCTTTCACAGAAAACCACCATTTTGATGTTTCACAAAAAAAAATAAAACAACTGCACAAAATACCTTGCACAAAACAAGGACCATGTAGCGACGGCACAGACAAAATGATATGCTATCTATATTAAAAACATAGCGTGAAACAAAATGGTCGCCCTTAAAGAGAGCGATATTGTGTTTCAGACACTAAATCTGACCCCTGGCTTGAATTCACTAAACCAGATCAGAAGTCCTCTCAGTGGAAACCACATTAACATACTGTCTTTGACATGCAAACACACTCAGAAGCTTAATTTGAGTTTCACACCACTGGCTTTCAACTGGAAGCGCCTCGTTTGAAAAATAAATTGCTGACCAAACGGCAGCTTCGGTGGTGAATGCCATCACCTGCACATCCCCGTATGCACGTGTAGGATTCCACGTGCATGCATGTGCAGGAAATTGAAGATCTCGTGCGGCATGGCATGGAAGCCCGGGCGTGGTTTGACATTGTCGTAGTAGTGGTGCGTAACGAATATGCCTGCTGGGTTCATGGGGAATGCCCAGAAGCCGTAGAGGTGCACCTCTTGGCATAGTTCGAGTGCCGCTGTGACCAGCATGAGGCCACTGCTTAAGCGTTTGGCATGGACACCCTGTGCCGCCCAGAAGCGTTGTGCACCCAGGAGGTACTGTGGGTGGAAGAAGAAAACACCGCGTGCAGTGCTGCCACCAAAGTCATCCAGCGCATACTTGACACGAAAGGACACGTCAGTATTGCGTGCATTATAAAACGCAGGCAGCACCACAGATGCATTCTCATAGCTTGCCAGGACTTCATAGAACGGCCGCCGCCACTTCTCCAGTTTCTGGAACCTGTAAGAGGCAGTATATGTGAACAAGTGCATTTGTGTACATAGTTTCTGTTCCTCTGTTAAAGGGTTTAATCGTGCATGAATTAGGGATTTTGCAAGTTTTACATAAAATCAGTGTATATAATTTGTGCATAATTGACTTTTTGTAATAACTGGAGAATCTAAAAATACCAAATATCTCTGATGATATACACTAGTTTGTATTATGAAATATGCTTATTTATGTTAATAATTTTCAAATACATTCAAATGTTAGTTGATTATCATCAAAATTTGAGTGCACAAGTATTGCATGATCTGTTCAGTATTTTAAAAAAAAAAAACAAAAAAAACCTAACGATTATGATTCAAGTCACATAAACACATGCTCAGCAATGAAGTCTGAGATTTTATGATAACTGCTAGTTATGGATTTGTTAAATGTGAATTTGAATGTTTCAGGAAGCAACCACTGTATTTGAGACTGCAGTGTTTTAAAAAAACAAACAAAAAAAACCCCCAAACAATTAAAAACTGAGAATACAGTGCTGTTATTTCAGTCTATTTGAGCTGCCTTATTTTCCAAAAATTATGAATATGAATAAAATTTCAGTGGCAGTGAACAAATACATGGACCAATATGGACAAATATATGGTCCATATAAACATACACGCACACACACACTTTCTTGGTGCTCTTCCAGTGCCTATGAGACCCACAACCCCCTGCTCACCGCTCTGTGATGATGCTTGGGTTGATGGTCACCAGATCAGTCTTAGTTCCCACATCTGTAGCATACTTCTCAGAAATAGGAGGAATGTTACATCTGAGATGAGAGAAAGAGAGAAAAAAAAGAGAGATATAAGTGGTAGCTCCAAGAGGCAGACACTTTGACACACAGTGATAATAGACACTGGCTGCGTCCGAAATCGCGTACTGTGACGGACACTGCACGGCCGTTGAAACAGTACGTACTAATCAGTATGCGTGTGTAGTATGAATACAATCCCGGACATACTACATCCTAGACGGCATCTGACCGACATCATCATAAACACAAAAATCTTAAAGGGACCATCAGATTTAAGCATCTGCACTAAGGGCAAAATGCACATCAGGAAAGTTAACTGAATTAGTGATGTAATGTGGGCGGGGTTAACAGGCTGAGGCCATCCAGGTATTTCTCGCCTACTGAGAATTCGGACAAACCATACCTCTGAGAATGTCCATACCTCTGGCGTATTGCTTTTTGCCTACTGTGTAGTAGGGTAGTACATGATTTTGGACGCAGCCACTGATTATAAAGAAATACACTGTGACTTATAAGGGAGATACTGACGCTGAAAGATTCTGACCTTTTTCTTTTGATATTAGTGACAATCAGAGACCTTGGTCAATGAATAGAGACAAGTGAAATGTTAACCATTATGAAAGACCCTTTAACTCCTAGAGAAGCTCAGACCCATCAGGAGATACACTCAGGCTGATAAAGAAACAACGCCACAATACACCAAGTCTGGTAAGAAACACTTAACAGCACAGAGAAAGTTGTTTCTGTGTGAAAAGTAGTGATACTGAGAGTGCTGTACTGCCCCCTGTTGTCCACATTTAAGCATTACAGCATTTACAGTTTAAAAAAATAAAAATAAATAAATAATAATAATTAAGAAAATAACATTTGTCTTTGTGCAGTATGTTGGAGTTTGTGTGTGTTTATTTTTATGGTTTTTAAATCTGAATGAGCCTCCTCGTCCCACATCAGTGCTCCAAAATCTAGTGGAAAGACTTCCCGGAAGCGTGGAGGTTATTATAACATCAAACAGGGCACTAAATCTGGAACGGGTTGTTCAAAAGGCACATGTCTGGCGGCCCCCAGTTTGAGAACCACTGCTGTAAAGAGTAGTCTCGGGGGGGGGGGGGGGGGGCATAAAGCCACACCCCCCACTTTAGTATGCAATCAAGTAAACATTGCATCTGTTTTATAGTTTTGTGAGCACTCGAAAAATAATATTAAAATTTAACCTAGTAAAATATACATTTTGGGTTTTACACACATATTTACATGAATTCTTTCAGTACAGATCTTAAAGCATTTAAGTCATTCTAATCAGTTGCGTTTTTGTTTTTGTGAAATTTACTGAATCATTGAATGGTTTGTTTTTTTTTCAGACTAGAAGAGACTGCTCCCACCAGGATAGAAATATTTCATCATAGGATAAAGGTCAGAATAATTCTGGATTGATTTGCAGTGCCTCTTCCTTCTTCTGAAACCACAGCAGCAAAATGTCTCCCACTACATAACAGAGCCATCAGACCTCCTCACTGTACGGATCAAGCGTTCAGGTCTGTACCGCTCATTTGCTGTACACCACACATGCACTTGAGAACATGGTGAAGGATGACTCATCTGATATTATCACTTTTTCCCCCCCCCATGTCTACGTAGACCCGTGTCTGTAATCTTTCACCACTAAACTCTCCAAAATATCCCACTGTTTGGATCTGAAGAGGACCTGTTCATGCTGACCGTCTGAACGCTGATATTCTCAGTCAATTGAAAAACACGTGCTCTTCTGTTCTCCTTACAAGTCACAAATATCACGGTCACTAAACGTCCATTGTCTGTGGTCCACTGAATTTCTGTCCCTATTTCCTGATGACAGATGTCACTGTCCCTGTTCCTATGGAAACACTAGCCACTTCAGTCTCGTATTACTGAAACCCTTGTCATCCGTGTCCCAATAATGAACTCTTTCAATCAGTATTTAAAATGAAGGTCAACTAGGCCTGGACAGCAATTTTATAAATACCACAGACCATGGACAATTAATTGCTTATTTGGCTATGTTTATACGCAGCCTAATAATCTGCTAATAATCCAACTGATAGCTCAATCAGAATTTAAAAAAAAAACAACAACAAAAGTTCACGTATACACCTCAATCGTAACCGTGGCCAATCCAAATCTAGCTTTCTTGTGTTATTCCCTAGCGATTGCCTTTACCGTTCGTAGAATTAAAAATAAAACTAATAAAAGCATTATTCTGATAGATAATATGTGCATTGTGCGGTATACACCGTGTATATATATATGTATGTGTATGTGTGTGTGTGTGTGTACAATGGCTGAAAGGTATTGTGCAATGCGTTCGTTTTATGTTTAGCAAGACAAAGTAAAAAAATTAAATAAAAAAAAAAATTTCATTTTGAAGACTTAGCTTGCTTGAGAAAATATTACTCCTCCAGATATTAAAAGGAGTAAAGGAAATAGAGGTTGGGTTTAGAGGGAAAGTGGGAGTAATGTTATTTTTGCTCTTCTTTTTTTTCCACTGCAATAGAGTGCCAGGTCTTTTAAATACTGTTTCCAAATATCTATAGTTTACCAGCACAGTACAGCATGACTGATAAAACCAGAGACTGATTATAAAGAGATACACACCATACATTCTGTGAGAGATTTAATAATTAACACATTTAATAATGAAAGCCACTCTGAGAGCTATAGCACAACACTGGCCATAAAGAGGAACACTGACTGCATAGAGGCATTCTGAATGCAGATACCATAAAAAGAGGCCGTGTGAACAGAGACACTGATACAGAGGGGGAAAAAAACAGCTTACCGGAAGACAAAGTCAGCGGAGTCGATCTCTTTCCCACATTTGCTGTTTTTAATGATTCCTCCATTTCCAATCACGGCGCACTTCTTAAACTGTGATTTAGAGTAAGGCATGTCCTACAGGACGAGAGAGGAAAAAATAACCTGATACAACTTTTCAGCACCGTCGCTGTCATGGTATTATCCTAGTGTGGTGCTGTTGCTAGGTAACGGTTACAACACTGTTGTTATTGTAGCTGTTGGTAGATGAAGTAGATGCTAGGCAACAGCTGCTAGATTCTCTTCTGTCTGTGTGTCTCTCTCCTATCTCTATTTGTGTGTGTGTGTGTGTGTGTGTGTGTGTGAGAGAGAGAGAGAGAGAGACCAACCTCCGGAAACATTTTAAATATCTCGGGGCTGATGTGCAAGATGCCACTGGTGTCAACTTCGTAACGTAGTTTTGTGCCAGATGGTGTGTTCCTCTGCGTCGTAAACAAGAAGGAAGGAGCATTACAGCACCGTGACAGGGACATCCTGTTGTACAGAGAGCGTAGGGTGGGTTTAGACTCATGTAAAACTGCTAACATACGATGCAAATATACCCTTTTATAGGAATGAAAGAGTGTGTTTATGTGTGCACTGTACATACTTGAAGTTGCTGGTCTCTTCTTTGTTCTGCGCCCATGAACAAGCCTGCAGATTTCTCCATCTTTCAAACAACTCTGATGTCTTCACCCTAACATACACACACACACACACACACACACACACACACACACACCAACAACTCAACTCACAACAACAATTCACTATACGTCAGCACACATCAGGCCTTTTTATATATTTAATGTTGGGAAAAGAGAATGAAGAGGAGACACGAAAGATAAGCGAGCACGCTGGCACGGAAATAGCAAGTCTATGAATAAACGTCCTTCGCTGACTTTCTCATTCTAATCGAAACATTCTAGAAACATGATTCCCTCAGGAGAGCCCAGGCTGCAGATATCTGGGAATCAGAGTTGTGTGTGACTCACATGGACAGCACTTTGATGTCTGTGATTTCTTGGCGCAGTTCTCTGCAGGTGGTGGTGTTATACAGGAGGGGTCCATTAGAACTCTCCAGATACCTGCCAGGATACACACAGTCTTACAGCAGCTACACTACACTAAAGCCTGGTCTCAGACATACATACAAACAAACATACACCCAAAGAGTGTGTGACTCAGATGTTGCCAGGGGTCTTACTGTCTGCTGGGTTCATAACGCAAATGCACACACACATTCACACAAACTGCATTCTTTGGTTGGTTGTTGAGGAGAGACAAAAGTTCAGAGGGGTTCCATTATATCAATGATGAGCAAAAAAAAAAAAAAAAAAAACATTGCAGGGACATTAAGATGTGTGCGTGTGTGTGTGCGTGTGTGTGTGCGTATGTGTGTGTGCGTGTGTGTGCGTGTGTGTCTCCACCTTGATTATAAAACAAAAATACAAGAACATACATAAAACATAAAAGGATTTAAAATAAAATGAAGAAAAACAGAGCAGCACTGCATGTAAACTGGGCAATTGTCATTGCCCAAACCTTTCTCTCTCTCCCTCTATACCTCATGTATATAAACCAGCTTATATACTGGCTGTTTCAGAAGTAATTACCTTTAAATGGACTACAGAAATACTATACACCACTTACTGTGCTTTAGTCCAGAGCCAAAATGGCAGCCATCTTTATGTCTCTTTGGAGCCAAACTGGCAGCTAGCTATAAGCTACTGTGATTTATTTGACTAGCTTTAAATAATGGTACACTTAAAATTCACTTAGCAGAACTCAAAATCAAACGAGTACAAGTAAATTGATCAACCTATTTGTACAATATTAGCTGTAAGAAATTGAAACTGATGTGTTCTTTAGCATCCGAAGCAGTTTGTTAATGTTAAGCAATGATCCCAAAGCTGCTTATGTTCTAATAGATGTTCAATTTGATTTATTATCTTACTCATGGACCCTGTGGGAAGGTTATCATTTGCGATCCAATATGGCCACTGAATTTGAGCCAACATGGTGGTCGATCTCAGATGACAGACAAGAGCAATGTCAAATTGAACACACTAGTGTAGAGCTGAAAAGAGGGGACAAAATGCATGAGAAGAGAAATGACTCAAACTAAAGGACAATGCTGTAGCAAAACAAACTCAAAAACACAAAAATACAAAAGAACGGTCCCATACATCTCTGACTAGAGTGACATTATGAACATCTGACTGTGCTGTAGCCTAGAGAGGTGCACGCTAGATAGTCAGGAGCATTCTGGATGTGTACAGCTACAACCTTTGTGTGAATGCATGACAGATGTTTGTTCATAGTACAGATTAAAAAGGAACAAAAAAAAAAAAATAAAAATTTTAAAGCGCGAGTCCAGTCAAAGACAAGATGGCAATGTGGGAAAGACTGAGTTTAGGCAGAAGTGACAATAACACACACACATACACACTCAACACGAGGGTGCGTTGTGTTTGTGACCCACACGCTGGTGCGGGTTTAGAGATGAGCAGCAAGGGATTATGGGAGACAGAAAAAACAGTAAGTCAGAGCACCAAGGGGAACAGAGTGAGAACTCCCAGCTTCAGGGTGGGGGTGATGCAGGAGATGGAGTCAGACGTCAAAGGTCAAGAGGGGGGTTCAGACAGCATGCATAAGCAGACCACGGAGTGGAGGGGCGATGAACACCCTCTGAGACCAGATGGACAGGGGACAGACATCATTCCCATAGAGGTGGAGGAGGGAAGGGGGAGGAAATTTGTCAAGAAAGAGAGAAACTGATCGGAGATGCCATCATCATCAATGGCCTACCTTCTCTTTTCTTTTTCTTTCTTCTTAATATCAGCTAGGCAGGGCACGATAACTACGGAGCGCTCTGAGTGCTGAAAATTCTGACGGACGCATCTGTCAACATGCAGACAGGTCGGGGTTAGCGTAATTATTTAGCAAGCGGATTTAACCCTTGTGTTCTTTTCAGGTCAGAATGGCCCGTTTAAATTTATTTTTTACTTTTAAACAACATTCAAGTGAAAATATTAGAGATTTTCCAATTTAAAACTTGATGAATTTGCTCAGCTCATTATCTTTAATGGAAAAGCAAAGTTGTATTAGAGAGATCACGTTCCATTCATTCTTACCTTAGAGTAATGGGTTTGAAGAAAATTCTTTAAAAAAAAAATAAATAAATTTTATGGAGATTGTTGTTTGGTTCATTCTGACCTGAGAGTGAAAAAAGTGAAAAAATAAAAATAAAAATTCCTATTTATTATGCTCCCAACTGCCCTGAGGGAGTGAAAAATAAAAACTACACAGTTTTTGTATCTATTTCAAATATTGCTGTTTAGTTAAGCTTAAAAAATATATATTTTAAAATAAAATCAGAACAGATGACCTAACTTAATGAATGACCTCTTTTTCTAGATAGTGAATAGATCAGGACAATTAAATCTATCATCACTCTTCTGACTTCTCTGTTTCTCTTCCCTCCCCCCCTCCCTCTCTTTCATCTCTTTCATCTCTTTTATCCTGCCTCCACCTTTACCTGGACCATCCCTCAGCAAATTCACACAAATGAAACAAAATTGGTCCCTGGCCTCTGATTGGCTGTGGCGTTAGCAAAATCTGTTAATTGCCTTAGTAGTGTTAATGATAATTAAGTCCAAAACATGCATGGCGCAGCATTCGTGTTCGTTCACTTTCACACGTTCTCTCTCTCTCTCTTTCTGTGGGTTGGGTGGTTTAGTGCTGCATTGTACCTTTTCCTCCCAATTCTGGCAGGTTGCTTCATCCCTCCATCATCAGGGTAACTAACGAGGCCGCTCCAGTTGCCCACCTCGTCTCCTTTGAGGCGGGTAAACTGTTGCGTGCTAGTGAGAGAACGAGGCAGTGCATTTAAGGTTTGAAGGTGCATTTCAAAAGAGTGAAACACATTTAAAATGACATCTAGTTATATGTGAGGAGATCATAAGTGACCCGACGAACCCGATCGGTGTGTTAACCAGCAATCACACCAGTTTTTTAAAGATTTTCTTCTGGTACCTCTCATATGAGAGTGAATTGTAGAAAATAAGTCTCAGCAAACATCAATACCAGTGAGTCATCGGTTAACTATTAAATTAATTGACAGTAAACATCAGTTAACCACTGTAATAGTTATCTCACATTGAGAAAAATGTATGTGCAAGAACTTTATCATAAAAAAAGGTTTTAGGTCAAATAACCAAAGGTCCGAAATAACAAATAATTGAAATAATCTCAAACAAATTAGGGGTATTTTTATCATTAGTACATTGGCAATAAAACAACTGGCACACAAATAACACAGTCTTGAAATATCACTGTTTAACAGCATTCAGCCAATACATCTGACACCCTGGCAAGAAGCCAGAACATCACTGCCTCAGAATAAATTGCCCTGAATGAATTAGCTATGGGCACGTGTGAGCGAAAGTAGGCCGCCTGAAATCAAATTATGGTGTCAAATGAAGATATTTATAAGGCAAAGGAAAATGCACTCAATACTGAAAAATTATTTCGGCACTATGGTGGGATTATTCCAAACGCAAATGTTTCTATAATAATTGCTTCAAAAGATCATTCTATATACTCAGTAATGAAAGGACCAATTGATGAACACTTTTCTGTGTTTCATTCCAAACGTGAAAGAAGTGGTAGCAACCAGTTAATTTAATTTAGTAAGTTCACTAGTACCTAGTGTTGGTCAGGTTCAGGGATCAACCAAATGATCATTGTATTTAGTAATAATTTTTTTTTTTTTTTTTACCATATTAAGCAAAGAATACAAGTTAACATTTTGTTTTTGTTTAGTTTTTTTTTTTTCAAAACAGCTCAATTTCTCTTACTTCTTACTAACATTACACATTATTTGTTAATTAAATTTTCACATTTCTCATTGTGGAGGTAGCCTTCTCATTTAGTAGTAGGGGTCTTCAATCTTATCTACAAAAGGGCTATATGGCTTCAGGCTTTCATTCCAAACAAATAAGAGAGATACCTGATTCCGCCTGTTTATCGGATGATTTTGATTCAGTACTTAGCTGAAAATGAAAACCTGTAGTCACACTGGCTAAGACTGAAGACAGATTTCTTTCAGTAAACATATTTCCAATGAGGTTATTCACATGAAATTTTCACCAGACATCAGTATTAACTCTAGAAATCTGGAAATATAAAGA
>JANDJT010000081.1:1385325-1402354 GCA_024331685.1 Stegophilus panzeri
CTCTCTCTCTCTCTCTCTCTCTCTCTCTCTCTCTCTCTCTCTCTCTCTCTCTCTCTCTCTCTCTCTCTCTCTGTTGCATTCAGGTAGCCTTTCACAGTTTGGGAAGTTTATATTTGGTAGTTGTGAATGCAGGATACACACGCACGAACACACACCAGACACCAGTAAAAGCTAGCCATGTTTCATTTTGTTACAATCTAATGTAAAGCTTTTGTTTTCATATATGCTGCTAAGTATCTGAACTGGATCACACAAATACAGTCATTCATTTTATATTACTTTTACAATGTTTAATATTTATATTACTTTCATAATGTTTACATTTTTTACAAACTGAAAATGAAAATCTGAGGCACATATTCAGGCAATGCTTATTTCCGCTGTATCAAAGTGGAAAATGTATCATATCGAGACACCATTATATCGTATCAAAATTGAATTTTTTTTTTTACGTCATTACACCCCTACTAAACACTTTCATGACTTGAGTTTGAGAACGCTGAGATATAAAAACCCAACCAGTGTTTTAGATAGTTCTATATTTAGCTTGTATCTTCATTCAGTCACCCTTTTGTCAGGTACAGGTATACAATTCAATTCAACATGCTTAATTGACATGGCCCTTACAGCGGTTTCAGTCCTGCAAAAGTATTTAAATTCATTCATTAATTTAGTAATTCATAAATTCGCTTTAAATCCTGATAAGGGTGGAGGGGGATCCGGAGCCTATCCTGGGAACTCTGGGAACAAAGAGGGAACACACCTTGGATGGACTGTGCTATTGCAGGGGACCATGTACACACACTCACACAAATACACCTACAAACCTGATTGGAGAACAACAGACAATCAAAGAATTCAGGACCATCCATAACATTAAAACCACTAACAGGTGACGTGATAACATTGATTTTGTTACAACGGCACCTGTCAGGGGGTGGGATATATTAGGCAGCAAGTGAACAGTCAGTTTTCAAAGTTGATGTGTTGGAAGCTGGAAAAATGGGCGAGCGTAAGGATCTGAGTGACTTTGACAAGCGCCAAATTGTGACTGCTTGACGACTGGGTCAGAGCATCTCCAAAACAGCAGGTCTCGTGAGGTGTTCCTGGTATGCAGTGGTTAGTACCTACCAAAAGTGGTCCAAGGAAGGACAACTAGTGAACCGGTGTTAGGGTCATGGGCACCCAAGGCTCATTGACGCACACAGGGAGCAAAGGTTAGCCCGTCTGGTCCCACAAAAGAGCTACTGTAGCACAAATTGCTGTAAAAGTTAATGCTGGCTATGATAGAAAGGTGTCAGAACACAGTGCATCTCAGTTTGTTGCGTATAGGGCTGCATAGCCATGGACAGGTAAGAGTGCCCATGCTGACCCCTGTCCACCAAAAGCACCTACAATGTGTACGTGAGCATCAGAACTGGACCATGGAGCATGGACCATGGAGCAATGGAAGAAGGCCTGATGAATCATGTTTTCTTTTACATCATGTGGACGGCCAGGTACATGTGCATCGCTTACCTGGGGAAGAGATGGCACCAGGATGCACTATGGGAAGAAGGCAAGCCGGCAGAGGCAGTGTGATGCTCTGGGCAATGCTCTGCTGGGAAACCTTGGGTCCTGGCAATCATGGCAGAGCCCTGTCAGTGAGACAGTTAGATTATGGCATGTTAACTTACTGTCAGTGAGAGACAAAGTAAATATTAGCATTCAGTTGACATAAGCCAATTGTACACTGTGCCTTGTAGCCTTTTGAGCCTTTTACTTGTCACACTTTGATCCCAAAATAAAACTCTTCTATAACAAACTGTGTGATAATGTGTTCTCTATGTCAGATTATACAATGAAGATCCTCAAACAATAGACCTTCAATTAAAGAAAATGACTACATTCTACTTACGTCATGCAATTTGAGCTTGTGCCAAAAATGGGGTAATTTGCAGTAATAAGGAACCGCAATAACAAAATCGGAGCAACGGTCATACAGTGTAAAGGCGGCTTTAGATACCTTGTGGTTGGCAGTATGATCATCCATGTCCTCTTAACATTTTAATATTACTACCATGCTGCTTGGTTTACTGCACAGCAGTACAGTTGTACACACACACACACACACACACACACACACACACACACACACACACACACACACACACACAAACACCTATACCCTTTTCCTGCATTAATATGCATGAGATACTATAACTTTAATTAAGAATTTATGGAGGCCTCCTGCAAATGGATAGATCTAAAACTATATTCTGACTAGTAATTATTACTTTAGTTGTCTTAAGTTCAATTCACTTCTATTTTATTTGTATTGCGCTTTTAACAATGGACATTGTATTATTTCGTTTTTATTTATGTACAGTAATAAATACATTTCAGGATATACATTTTCAATGTTTGAATGAAGTTATATTTTCAAAAATTCTATTTAATATATATATATAATTGAATTATATTTCTTAAGTTATATTCTCTATAACTTTGTTTAAGATGTAAAGCTTTTATTACTACAAGAAATGATGACATGCTAATCAAAATAAAAAAATATCCATATTTAACAAATGACCTGCTGCGAAGCGGTTATGATTGATTTTGACTAACCGATATACTTTTAGATATCTATAATATTATTAGGACTAGTCAAAACATAATTTTACATATCTAAAACTAGATTTAGACATAACCAAAATATCACGAATGCTCTTTATAATGAATCGTTACATTAGAGATACCTCAAACGTATCTAAGTTATAATTGTGAAATTATAGATGTCCGAACGTAACATTTCAACTAGTGAAAATGTAATTAAAGATATTTATCCACAACTAGACACTGCAAGTTTTTTTTCCCATTCTTACTGACAGGCATTTCAGAGTTGGGGCGTGTTTTCAACGTTCCTGGGGTATCAGTGTTTTAATATGGAATGTACACATCACATAGTGTTAAAATGTTCATCCTTAATTTTAAAACAAATGTGATTGTGTTTTGATATTATTTACACCAGATTATAATACCACCAGTATCTCAGCCTCTCTTAGCTGTAAAGTGGTAGAGATGATTATTTCTTTGTACAGTAGTAGATTGGGTGAGGGTTGGATCTGTACTTTTCCTGGAGGATTACAATGTCAAGTAGAATCTCTTTTGTGTTTTGCCCATTCCTTTTACGGCCAAGCAGTGAGAATTCGATGGCCTGAATGTTCCATATTGAAACAGATTGTTGTTTCATGCTTTAAAAATGAAATTCACATCGAGATAAAATTAGAAAGATTTCTATTTATGTACATTTGAGTGATGTGCTCATACTTAACTTACCTCAACAGTCTGGTGCTGGTGAGCGAGCTGCTAGTTCTCACCCAAGTCTGCAGAACTGCTGTTGATTGGATTCTTCCCTCCCATGGTGGAGCTGCCTGGCAGCCAGCACGTGGGGAGGTGCTGATCCAATGCAATGAGGAGGCTCTGGCAGTATATAATTTCTGACAGAAGCCCATCTGTTGCGACCAGATATTATTTGGGTGGTGGTGGATCTCAGTACAGCAGTCATACTGACGTGGCATGTAAGTGGGTGTAGCACTGATTAAAGCACAGCAGTGTTGCTGGGACTTTTGAACACCTCCGTATCACTGACAAGTTGAGAACAATTCACCATCCAAAAATATCAAATCAAGTGTCCTGTGGTGATGATTGTATATTGAAGTGCTAGAGGACAATAATCACAGTGTATAGAAAGCCGCACACTAAATTTCTATACAAACTAAGATTCTAAGTGTAGTTTTTCAATACTCCATTCCAGTTGCTAAGTGGGGTTCCTTTCTATTGATGGACAGGGTTAGAGGGTCTGGTATATTATGTACAGCAGTGGTCACCAACCGTTTCCTTGAGATCTACCTGCAGGTGTCATGTCCAACCAAAATCTAACACACCTGTTTTAGTTGATCAATAATTTCCTAAGGCAATGATTCGACGGCCAGGTGGGCACTATAATGGCTGGAAATAAAGTCTAGAGGAAATTATATCTCCAGGAACAGCATTGGTGACCACTAATCTACAGCAATATCCACTTTAATTAAGGAATAGCTATTAATTAGCTGATTTGTCAAATCATGCATGTTGGGAGCTGATTTAAGAAAGGTATGCCTAATAAATCTACAGCTGTCTATAAATGTGTATTATACGTCATCTGTACCAAGCCTAGCAACTATATGAGGATTAGGAGTCACCACAGAAATCATGCTCAAATATTAATTTCCTATTCTTTGTGCACCAGTGTTTTTATTGTGTTTATACCGAGTATTGTACATTACTGTTTTCAATAAATTTATAGTCACGACCAACTATCCCAACTTAGAAAATTCCACCATGAAGAATTTTCACGTTTCTATTTAAATATTTGTGATATGCTTACTGATTCCAGTGTTAATTTCTTGATTAATTAATATTGGGGGCCGGGGGGTCCACAAACATTTGTGATAAGTGTCAGGTTGTGTTAGCACAAAAGCATCGACCTCATTAAGTCAGAGATAAAGCAAGGCTAAATCCCACTGGTACCACTAGTAGAAGTATTCAAGTAACATTTATGGGTAATATAGGAAGCCACCAAAGTGAAGCTAGACAAAAGCTAGATACAAAATCACCTCCCAATACACATCATGGTAGTCAGTGAAGATACCATGCTAGGTATATTGTCATGCAGGTCATTCAGGGGGATTTTTCCTTCAATGTGGTGCAAGTTTAGCCTACCATACGGGAAAAGGTAAATGACATGTTTACTTTGAACAAGTACATAGAAAAGCTATATTCGCCCAACATGGTCGGAATTGCTTTATACACCAAAAAAAGTCAAAAGATGTCAAGTTGTTTAATAAACAGGCCACAAAGCATCATGTTTGTTGTTGACATGTTTATTGGGAGCATGTATTATGAGGAGCTGGATGCAGCCACTGCTGCCCGTCGGGGTTTGGGGACGGTTCCTTCACGGAATCCATTCCTGTAAAAAAAAAAAAGTAGGACACAATAAATAAAAATGTGAAAACAATACAGATTAACACATGCCTGCAAATTTATCATGGTCACTCAAATACAACATTAATCAAATTTATCTGATTGTTAATCTTTAGATAAGATTAGCATGGTCACACCGAATAAGCATCCTCAATTCAAAATACTGATAATTAGCTCAAGTTTGTCATACACTGCCAGGTTTTTCCCAGAAATGCTACACAGTTCAACAGAAGCAGGTAATTACCCAGGCAGGCAAAAAAGCAATTAATTATGGAAGATTTGTTTGTAAACATTATTGCAGGCAACCTCTGAGGCTGAATTTGAATTTTCTCCCAAGTGAGCCCTCCTGAACAAATGAAGTACAAACACCTCTAGCACCAAAACAAATACTTTACTTCGTATACCTTGTTCTAATTTCTTCTACATATAAAACATTTTTCAAATCTGATTGATTTGAAGTATGAGTTGACTGATGAGTTAGAGTTGACTGAAGTTTAAATAAATAAATAAATCAGACACAAAGCCAAAACGCAGTTTAGCATTTACCTTGCTTGAAAGATCTAACTGCATTAAGCCTTCTTAAAAAAAAAAAAAAAAAAAAAAAAAAAAAAAAAAAAAAAAAAAAAAAAAAACAACTTCATTTAGCCCTAATAAAAGCAGACACTTCCGAATTTCCCAGCTTTGAACCCAAGAGACTCACCTGAACCTACGGAACACGACCTTCATGTGCCTCATACGGCCGGTTCCGGTGGTGCTGCGCCGCTTGGCCTTGGCACTCCAGTTATCTAAAAGACACAAAAAAAAAAAAAAAACAAGCGTACTTTTAAAATGCAAATTTATGAACAGAGCAGTGTCCCCTGGTTCCCAAAATATGCACATTTTAACTATTCATTCCTTAACACACGTCAGATTATTAAACACTTTGAGCTACACAAAGTTAAGAGGTCAAACTAATGTGCACATCATGGAGTCTCCAGCACAGGGAATCAGAGGGAGAACACTGGCCACAAATCTGGACGGCGTCTTGTTTCTTCTCCTCAAGACCGAATACATCACAGAAGTACTGTGCAACCGTGCATATTCAGTTTCTTTACATCAATTACCATTTACCTAAACTACAAGCAGACGTAACAAGTTGAAACAGTGTCACAACTTTAAAGACTCAAAAAATTAAAAACCAAATGCCATGGTACTTATATGTTCACTACAAAGCAACCATTGCACAAAAAAAAATGCGCACTTCATGCAAAAAGCTACAGGTTCAAAATGAGTGACTGTTGATTCTCTGTTCAAAGGCAAAGATTTACATAGGCCTGCTTTTCTGAATAGCATCTTGCAGCGCCGATTGGTCAATTATTAACACACCTATTAAAGTGAGTCGCAAGAAAATCTGTGGGTCCTGCCCATAAAGGACCAAAAACTAACGGGTCCACACACACATTTAATAAAAAAAAAAAATAAAATATCATTTCAGTGAATCCGACTGAGCAAAACTAACTAAACAGTTTAGTTTCAACATGAACCATGGAAGCCGCTGTAGCAGATCTTCTGTTTTATTTAATCTCATATACCAAATGATCGTGAACAGAAACGCTTGATTTTTGGAAGCTCCTCTGAACATTGTGGCTTTTGCTTGATTTTGCGTTCATCTCCTCAATTACAAAATACCAGAGGAACCGATTTACCTGCTCTGGTCTGATTAGTCAAGAGACTACACAAACTTTTTTGTTAACTGACAATGATGACTGGACAGAGAAGTATAACTAATCTCTGCTTCAAGTTCATGAAGCAGCACTAATGGGGGGGGAAACAACTACTTAAGGTCACAGCCAATGAACTCATCACTAACGGCTAAACATAAAAGTTGTCACCATTTGATTGTGCTAGCTTCAGAACTGGACCACTGTATCGTAAACAAGAAACCGTGTCCAACTGAACCCTCCCAAATACCAGCGATCGACCGACAACCTGTTTTTACCGATATTTAAGAATTTCAGTGCTTTATTTTGTTTACCTCATCGTAAGCATTTATTTATTTATTTATTTTTTAAAGACACTTTAGTAACAATACACTATCTTGCACTCTTCAGACCCCACTATTTATTTGTGTAGAAATAAGTTTTTTCGTATGAAAGGAGAAATTTAAATCGACTAAATTATTATAAATAAAACGGGTTGTTCTGTTTTGACTTTATAACACCACCACTGAACTGAAGTGAAACAATAAACAAATAAATATCGGTTCTCGGGCAGATAAACATGCAAATATCTGTATTGAAGAATTTCATAAAATCAATAATCGGTCCATTTCTAGCAAAAATCCTCTACAATTTTATCGTCATGAAACTATTCTCCAGCACATGATGTTCATGATCCCGTCCCACTGACCTCTCTCAATCCCCAAAATAAAGAGGCACCATGATGGACTGTAAAGAGGGGGGTACTCACACTTTCTCTTGCGCTTGGCAGGGTAACCGCACTTGCCGCAGGTAGATTTCTGCAGGTGATAGGCTTTGGAGCCGCAGCGGCGGCACAGAGTGTGCGTCTTATTGCGACGCTTTCCAAAAGACGACGTACCCTTCGTCTGGAGAAGAGGAGGAAGAAATACAACGTTAACAGCTCAGGTGAGAATTCACAGGTTTGGAGACTGGTTGCCTCTGTTCAATTAGGTGCTTCATATCTCTTAATAGTCCTCTAACTAACTAGCACACTAACATCTGAGTCGTAATAAGAGCATTCATTACGTGTATCTAAAGCAATGTTAACTGAAGAACCGGCGAAAATTTCTAGAAAGACAGGCGAAAGGTAAGTATTTGCCAACTTTCTGTGAGGAAGCGTAAGTGAGAACAGCCAAGCGTTAAATATATACACAAACACCTAAAAAAAAATGGATTTTATAACGTTAAAATTTCTCTAACATTAACAAGCTTCAATATAGTAAACTCAAAAAATGAAACCGCTTGACCATGTCGTTAGCATAAACGCTAGCAGCCTTGGTCTACTCCAGAGACGGCTAACGCAAGCTAGCTAGCCATTGCATTACAACAAAGTGTATCTAATTTATGTATTTACACTTAATCCTCTCAAATATCGAAGTCAATCGACTCTAAATATCATCACAATATAAAAGCCACGCCGAAACAACGATATTAAAGTGAACAAGAGCAGATGTTAGTAGATTTTTGGCGATGAGGGGACCAAAAACTCACCATCTTTTCCTCAGATGAGAGTCGAAAGAGGGCGGAAAAGGAATTGGTGTAGCACTAAAAGACATCCGGGTTTGCGTTCGGTGTAACACCGAAATGGGTCCTGAATCCTTTCGAGCGATTCGTGATCTTTTGATCTGTATATATAATTATTTAGAGTTTTAACTTATAACTTATAACTTATTTCGAGTTTAGTATTGGCTTTCTAGTTTTAGGATACACATAATAGGTTTCATATTATTTATTATAGTTCAGAATTTAGGGGTGTTATAGACTACACAAAAATAGCTCAGGTTATCTTCAGATTTTAACTATTAAGTTTTTTTGTTTTTGTTTTTAGTAATCCTTATTTTCCACGTACTGAAAGACTACCGAGCACAGAAAGTGAGGAATGGCAGGAGAGAAACTGTTGAGGTGAATACGGTCTATGTGTGAATGTCATGTTATAGTGTCGTATTAATTTTGACCACCAGGGGGCGATAACATCTAAGAGCTCAGAGCGCCAAACCACATCACGAAAGATTAGAGCAAAGAGACACAGGTCGAGTCAGCGTCTGGGAACGCGTCACGTGGTTTCCCAAGCCGCGGAAACTTCGGTGTGAAATTGTCACATGTTCAACGATGGCCGTTCTCAGATCTGGTCACTCCTGTAGACTGTATATGTAAATATCCATGTGTATGTAAACTCGTTTGTTTCTCTTTATTGTCAATCTGAAGTTAGACCAGTTCAGTGCTAACTGACATTAGAAAGATAGCAGTGGTTCCACTGGAACCATTACAAGGGAGACCAGCATAGTTAGGTCTCCTCTGGCCTAATGCACTGGTCCTGAAATGGCGAGTTGATTCAGAGAAAACCCTCAACTGTGCTGGAACCATTATAGCACTGTTGAATTCTCTATCAGAACCAGCAGGCGAAAGTATAAACAAGCGCCAGCTTCTCCACAACTATTACCCTGCTGAACTCTACACAAAACCTTAGGCCATGTATTATTATCTGTACATGGTATATTATCCATGGATCCTTCCACCTATTCTAATAGGTCAGAAGGTGTTGATTAATTTTCTTTAACTCTGATAGTAGTTCATTCATTCATTCATTCATTCATCTTCAGTAACTGGTGAATCTGGAGTCTATCCTGGGAACACTGCTGGAAAGGCAGCAATACACCTTGGGGCACTATGTATACACATCACACACTCATTCTCCCTAGGGACAATTTATTATAGCCAATCCACATACCGGCAGGTTTTCTGGGAGGCGGGAGGACACCGGGGAACCCAGAGAAAACCCACGCCGACACGGAGAAGAACATGCTAAACTCCACACAGATGGGGGCCCAAACTCAGGATCCAATCAGGTACACTGGAACTGTGCCGCTACCCTCTTACAGTAGTGCCTGCTGGAATTCAGATAAGGTTTATATTAATGCTCTTGTTCAACTCATTCACAGAGTCTTGTATGGCAGATGCTCCACATAATCTAAGCCACAGTTACCTAACCCTGGTCCTGGTGTACCCTCTGTACTGCACATTTTAGTGCTTTTCCTGCTCCAAACCCACCTGACTCAACTAATCAGCTAATTATCAGCCTTTCCTGAGTTGACGTTCATGATTGAGAGCAGTGTAAACATTCAAATGTTCAGGACAGGGGGCACTCCAGGACCAGGATTGGGGAAAATGTGATCTAAGCCAAATAATTGTATTGTTTAACATATCATTTTGATATATTGTAATTTTCCGTGAGGAGATGTTTATTTAATATTTATGGAAGGAGTATCCAGTGTTAGTGCTTTGTAATGCAAGTATGTTTTCCACCACAGGACAGAGGATTTTGCACTTCCTGGTTTCTCTATAGCATGACATGCTACCGTTTTGGTTGTTTTTTGTTTTGTCTTCTCAAGAGAGAGAGAAAAAACTCGTCTCATGGACATGCAACATTAAACGTATATAGAAATGATTAAATGTATGTCAAATCATTCATTAATCAATTAAAAATTATACTCATTGGCAAATTGTTGTGGAATAGGAGGAATAAAATGCTTCAAGACATGCTGTTAGAGAAAAAGAATTACCTTCAGGGTGGTAACTCTGCTTCGTTTTGGGCCAAATTACACCATTTGACTATTTTCCTATAACAGAACACACTGTTGTGTTTTATTCCTTACTTAATTCCTTCTTGACATTAACAGCAGTGTTAGAGATTTACAGCCTTCCTCTTGTAAACCAGCTTTATTTTCAGCACGTCTCTATCCTGAGTTCATATTGCAAACCTAAATGTATTTAGTGTATTTTGGAGTTGAAGAAGGCTGTAATGCCATTTTGCATGTTGTATGCGTTCATTTTAAAAAGGTCTTGACAGATCTGTTATTTCATTAATAATATGTCAAATAGTATATATGTGGAAGGACGCCTTTAAACATTATGTTACTGCCTCAGTGTCCAGGTGTCTACTTCATCTAAATGGCTAGATAACATCCTAGTTCACATATGGTAGACTAATTACAGTGTAAACACTACTAACTTGTGTAGTTTATAGGGATAGGGTGTCATTTCAGATTCAGTCCTGAGAAAAGACTCAGTCCATTTCCTAGGAAACACAGTTACAGCTAGATTCATAAAGACTAATGTCATTTATTTTTATTTTGACAAAAATCAACAAATAATTGCGTACATCTTTGTGTGTAGGTCCATAGATAAGTGAAATTCAGGTCTTGAGTACTGAATGTTCTCTCACAGAAATGTTCTGTGTGTGTGTGTGTGTGTGTGTGTGTGTGTGTGTGTGTGTGTGTGTGTGGACTATAATTTGAACAAACTCGCTTAGTCATGACACATGGTTTTGACTGGCAGCCCACTTCCACAGAACATAAATGTTAACTTTGTATAAAAAAAGTGTATGTGTGTGTGTGTGTGTGTGTGTGTATATATATATATATATATAGGACATCTTTTGTATGCATTATTATTTCTCTTCACTGGAACTAAAAGGCCCAAACATGTCCCAGCATGACAATGCCTCTGTGCACAAAGCAAGGTCCGTGAAGACATGGTTTGTCAATGTTGGAGTGGAAGAACTCGAATGGCCTGCACAGAGCACTCACCTCAACCCCACTGAACACCTCTGGGATGAACTGGAATGGCAACTGCGGCCCCAGGCCTCCTTACCCAACATCAGTGCCTGACAGTCCCCACAGTCATGTTCTAAAATCTATTAGAAAGCCTTTCTTAGAGGAGTGGAGGGTAATATAACAGGAACCAAGAGAAACTATATCTGAAATGGTATGTTCAAAAAGGACATATGGGTGCGATGGTCAGATGTCTACAAACGTTAGGCCATATAGTGTATGGTAAACTATAGACAAAACTGGAAACCAAAATACTGCCATTGTCTCATCTCCTAACATGTTGAATCCAGTCCTTGAGTAAGTGCCACATGGATTGGCATTCATATAACTTTTTGAGCAGAGAAACCAATGTATTTTCAACAAAGACTTTTTTTTTTTTTTAACTTAGCAAGTACATTATATGGAAATTTTGAAAAGGTGCTTAAGTACCTCTTTAATAAAAGAGCCGGTCGCATATTCACAAGCCATTGCATAAACACATGGTGAGTGTAATTTTTTTATTAGGCCCCAGGGGAAATATATGATTCGATACACACATACACAAACCATGTGAGAATGTGTGCATCTGAGATGCGCTAGTTCACGGTGTGTGTGCGTGTGTGTGTGTGTTTCGATGGTTTATGTATGAGATGGCAAGTTTACTGCTCTCTATGGAGTTGGAAAAATAACCAAAACAGCCCTTATTCTCAGTAACAGTGTACACGATACAATTTCTGCTCATTTAAACATGTTTTTCATATCTGTTTGGACTTTTATAACTAATTTAATAATTTAACAGATATATCATATACTGTATATATTTTAGGTCTAAACTCAGTGTATACATTTCTGTTATTTAGGGTCAGATTACATGTCTTCATATAGCTTATTTTTGTGGAATTGAACATTTCCATATGACCAGTGTTATTTCTTGAGCTGTTAGAACCAAACTGGTGACAGTGCATATTAATTTTTTCTACAGCTGTTGTAATTGTATTTGTATTATATATTGCTTGGACATGGACATACAAATAAAGCTATTCACAGGTATTTACATATTGTTAATTCTCTATGGCACAAGATTTTCTACCTATTGAACAGCTTCACAACTTGACGCTAGCTAGGCAGCCTGCTCTTATGCGCTTTTAAATCTTAGTTTTACTATTCCAGATGTCACAGAGGATAAAAATGAGTAATCTTTCAGAACGTCTGATACATCAAAAACCTATTCCTGTTTGTGAAAATGTTCTGATGTCCGAACAGGGGGGGGGAAAACTCCTGGAGATTCTGTGCCGTTCCTGGGTTTTACCTTCAGGTTCTGTGAAAGACATTAACAGACAAAAATGCACACTCACACACACACACACTTCAATACACCACACCATTAATCCACATATTCCACTGCATCAGAGTTAATGTATATAGACACATTACCATGCATAGACTCACAGAAAGCACATACATGTCACAGTATCCCCCCAAAAAAAATTAATCTAGCACCATAAATGGCTCTTCATTTTGTCCTTCTGTGCCTCTGGCTGAACCTTTTAAAGTTTTATGTTGAATCCTTTAAAAGTTTCCGGTTTAGAAAAGGCTACAAATAGACCCCGTTTGGAAAGCTAGACCCATTAACCATACAAAGAACCCTTCAGGAATCGTTTACTGTAAGAGTGTATTATGTTTATGGTCAGGTGATGTCTAACAATTAGACATCAGTCCAGAACCTCACATATGCAGTTTATTAAATACAGGCTACTCAGGCCATAAATCAGGCAGAACACAAGATAAAAACTGAACCAAATAAACCTAGAACCAAAAATGACAGCAAATCATGCAACCAAATAAGCTGAAGTTCTGCCTCTCTATCGCCATCTCTGTTTGAAACATAAAACTGCAAGCTGCTTGTGGAGGTTTTTTATTTTATTTTAAGTGAGTTGTGCTTCGGCACTGCTACTCTGCACTGATTAATCTGATGGGTTGAGGTATACGTATGGGTTGTATATTAGCTGTAATACTTATATGATATGGTTAACAACAACAACAAAAAAAAACCCATAGGAAACTCAATACCTAGCTGAATCAAGCGAACAAGTGCACTAATGTTAGCTAGCTACCTACTGAGCCACTGAAATGTCTTACCTGTTCCGCAGAAAAAATCCATCTCTTCATCAGTATTCAATTCCTTCAGATCTCTGAGTTTTCATCACCTTTCAAAAGCCATGCCGATGTTTATTCTCGTTTTAGCACGGGCTCTGTCGCTTTCCCTTTTTGACCGCAGGCTCTCCTCCTGTGATTGCGTTTTGAAGTATCTAGATTAAAAGCAGCCATCTAGATGACAAGTTTAAATTCTCAGCAACTCTTGTAAGGACAAGCAACAAACACTCCACCATCCTCAGCACACACACACCTGATATAGTAGCCAGCTCTTTTTGTTTTTGTTTATGGACGTGACATAACCATGCAAAGGCCACCATATACAGATGGTGACAGATAAATGAGTGGATCCGTGCTTTGGGAGAATTTTGCTGACATGGTTTTAATACACTTCTATACCTTTAGAGCATGGTTTCTCAAACTTTTGCCCACTGCAACCCACTTTTTTCAAATGCCAGTCATCCATGGCCCGCTTTGGTAAAAAAAAAATAAAAAATCCACTGGTTTACCCACACATGTTGGATGCTTACTCTGAAGGTGACGTTTAAGTTTAGAAGGCTTCATTGAGTCGTTGGCCAAAACCTCATCACACTTACCACACTGTGGTTATTCATCCACTGGAACAGTTGAACTGTGCTGAATATAGTCCGTGTTGTACTTTTTTGTCGGGGTTGAACACATTTTGCTGCCTTCAAAGTAGAAGGAGTTTCTGAATCAGATATATGATATTCTTTTTTTTTTTTTTTTTAAAAGGATGCATTTTTCCAGACATTGAATTGTGTTCAGACTAGCACGGTGCATGGAGCTAGTGCATAGCCTACGCAAGACTAATGCTATGTAAAGAGACCTTGATTGAGGTCTATGTTTGGACAACTAATAAATGACATCATCCTTTTACTTAAGGCCATTTATGTAAACCTTTATGTAAATATTAACACGATTCAATGACAGAGGTCACTAGTGCCCTAATCACTGCAAATATACCGTGCTAATTGGTAATTTGTTCTCATAAAGGCCCGTTCACACCAAGGACGATAACTATAACTATAAGTGATGGGTGCGGTCTCACCCAGGATGACACGCCCCATCTGCAGGGCATGACGCCTCACTGAATGGTTTGATGAATATGAAAATGATGTATGCTGTGGCCTTCACAGTTTCCAGATCTCAACTCAGTTGAACAAGCAGGAGAGATTTAGACAGTGCTTTCCATCATCATCATCATCATCATCAAAACACCAATACAGGGAATATCTTTTGGAAGTATGGTGTTCAATATTATTTTTTAAAACAAGATTTGCTCTTTGTGGAAATACAGTGCTCCCTCAACAAGGACTGTTTTTGCTGGCTGTTTTATTTGCTGTTTTTACAATACAATACAGGAAAATATGCTTTGTGCTACCTGGTATGTCACTCCATTTTCTCATTCCAGGTAACTTTTTTTTTTATTTGTTTTTCTTCTCAAGAATGTAATTAAACCTCCTTTGTAACCTTCCAGGAAACTAGTGTTCGATATAATGATCAAGTGTGCTCTCTCAGTTGCATAGCTACACACATAAACAGTGCACAAGCACAGAGTACCCATATCATGTCAAGAAAATGATTTGATTCTTTTAGCTTTTTTTTGTAATAAATAGGTATCCTGCCTTTATAACAACGCACAGCATGCAAACACACATGCTTTCAATCTTTAGAAAATGAACACAACAAATATACAAACACATGCATTAAATATACTGCAAAGATTTTGATGTAATGGAAAGATTAATAATGAATTGAAAACCGTTCTAGATTATATTGATGCAACTGTTTTAAATCAGTTAAATATTCATATGTGTACTGAAACATGCGATCACTGACTTCTTTCTGTGGTCACATGATTCATCTGCATTAAAGCTGCTTTGTTCTTTTTCCATCGCACTCTTCAAACGTGTGCAGAACACAGGAACGGATTATCATTATCTAGGTAATGGATACCATGTGCAGTTGTTGATATTTCTCTGTTCTAAGCAAGCACAACACACACACACACACACACAGTATTCGTATCTGTATTAAAGTGTGTGTTTGAGCTTTTGGAAAACGTGTTATTGTTCTGGATGCAGATAGGACTCATGATGCTTGTCTTCAAAGGTCAGGAACAAAAATATCACCTATCATTTCCTAAGCTAGGCTCCGGATCCACCGCAACCCTGACCAGGATAAAGCGGTTAATGAAAAGAAATGAATGAATGAAAACACTTAAACACTTAAACAATTTAGCTGAAAAGAGTCATGGAATGAGGGTAATATTGATGTACTCTAGAATATAACACACATTTATACATTTTTTCATCACTAACTGTTTGTATCAGAACTATTTCTAACTCTTAGCGTGTGAAAGGAAACAGACATAGAGTCTTCACTAACTGATTCACTCACATTTGTACATCAATGTGTAATTACAGGCTTATTTTTCTAATTTAATTTTTAATTAAAGACTTTTACAAAATGCGTTTTTCAACTTCAATGTAAGAAAGCATTAGCGTCAATCAGGGTGGATACTAAAGACTCATCAGGAAAGAATTCTACTGCCCACAGCAAGGCAAGTATAATTTTCTCCGCATAAAAAAGGTCAGGGCTAGAATCTAGTGCCCTATATCAGGCCAGGACTGATCCTATTCTAGTTGGCTAACTACATAGTGTCTCTATCTATTGACCTATTATCAACCCATGGTCGATATTTAGATCTGTGCGTGAAGCACATGCAGAAATGACCAAACGTCTTATCTTATCTAACAACACCACGTCATTTTGATGAGGTGAAGTTCAGATTCTGCATTTTGTTGGTTGTTTCTTTCATGCATCCCCTTTTGAACGTCCTGTTATGATGAAGCTGGCATCTGATATTTGATGTGATATTGGATTATGAAACACGACCTCCACAAAAAATCAACTACACTGACTTCAGTATGCATCATTTCCCAAGATAATAGTTAACCACTTAATACAAAAAACAAACAAACACTGTGATATCAAACATGCTGGACTTCACGAGACAATACACAACTAGGAGTACAAATATCTCACCTACTGTGAGTCTGTGAGTCTGTGGGCTTTCTTCACTTGAGATGAAGCTGAGACTGACTCAGTGTGAGGGTATGACTGACACAAAGGATAAATCTGGAGTTAGGTTGCCTGGAAACCTAACTAACTAGGCCAGGGGGTCCCAAACTAAGGGCACCAACCACGTGGGGTCGCTTGATTTACAAATGGGGTCATGAGCGATACTCTTGATGAGGGAATAAACTTTTGATTTATTCACTGATTTTACAAATTTATATTAGAAATATCAAAGATGGTTTTTGTGTGATATTTTGAAATGTTAAAGGGGGCCGTGGGAGGCTGTGTCACAGGTGGTAGAGCGGGTTGTCCGTTAATCGTAGGGTTGGCGGTTCGATTCCCGACCCACGTGACTACACGTGCCGAAGTGTCCTTGGGCAAGACGCTGAAACCCAAGTTGCTCCTGATGGCAAGTTAGCGCCTTGCATGGCAGCTCTGCTACCATTGGTGTGTGAGTGTGTG
>JANDJT010000081.1:1411623-1423808 GCA_024331685.1 Stegophilus panzeri
AGTGTATGAATGGATGTGTGAATGTGTGTGTGATTGTGTGCCCTGCGATGGATTGGCACCCTGTCCAGGGTGTACCCCGTCTTGTGCTCGATGCTCCCTGGGATAGACTCCAGGTTTCCCCGTGACCCTGAAAAGGAGTAAGCGGTATAGAAGATGGATGGATGGATGGATGGATGGATGGATGTTTACCCCCCTAGTTAATGTGTCCCTTATGAACATTTTCTGTATTTGAAACCTTTGTGTGTGTGTGTGTGTGTGTGTGTGTGTGTGTGTGTGTGTGTGTGTGTGTGTGTGCGTTTTACAGTGCCAGTTTAACCCCTGTTTCCCGGGTGTGAAATGTGTAAACACTGCTCCAGGGTTCCGCTGTGAGGCGTGTCCTAACGGATACACCGGTCAACCAGTGGAAGGTGTGGGAGTGGCTTTTGCACAGACACACAAACAGGTTGGTGTGTGTATATATTAGGGATGTAACCGGATATGAATACGTTATTCGGATTGAACAGATCGTGTGTTTTAAACGAATACAAATGCAAATATTTTTTAGACTAAAGCTGTGCATTGGGGCTGGTATCCATGGAATGCATCCAAAAAAGAAAGAAAAAAGTTGCACTTTTTTTTTTAATTATTATTTTCATGCGGGGCCGAGCGAGCTGTCAGACACAAAGCTCAGATAATAATAAAGCATGTTTATTAACATGCAGCAGTCCTTAGTAAACTGCATGATGAGAGTCATGGTGGTTTGTTTATTCATTAGAGAATATTGCAGGCAGGTACAAACAAAAATAATATCCTCTCAAGAACCCTCTGCATATCTCTAGTTGAGACCAATTGTTCAGAACTCCCACGTCCAAGTTAAGTTAAATGCTGCATAAATCCAGATGCAGATATGGATACTAGGAGCATTATACAAATAAAGATTTTGCATTTAAAGTATTGCTTTACACCCCTCGTGTATGTGTTTGTACATTCACATGTTTTTGATGTATTCTTGATTATTGGTATGCCCATATATAGTAATATATATTGGTTCATGCAACCCATATTCTAACCACAGGTGTGTGATGACATTGATGAGTGCAGCGGGCCGAATAATGGAGGCTGTACAGCCAATTCAGTCTGCCTGAACTCGATGGTAACAGCTGCTATTCTTCCCTATTGTTGCTTTTTGGTGTAGACAGAGACTTGAGTTTTTTTCATCACACGCACTTTTTGCTAATGTTAGTACATTAGTCAAAGCCTTTTAATTTTTTGCCTGTGTAATATATGAGACATGCACATTTTTACATGTATAATACAACCTTGTGTGTGTGTGTGTGTGTGTGTGTGTGTAGGGCTCATATCGCTGTGGTGGCTGTAAAACAGGATTCACCGGTGACCAACTGAGAGGCTGTAAGCCAGAGAAAAGTTGTGGGAATCGGCTGCAGAACCCCTGTGATCCAAACGCGCAGTGCATTGAGGAACGAGATGGCACTATCACTTGCCAGGTAACTAAGTAACTAACATACACAGACACAAACACAAACACACAGACACAAATGGTGCTGAAGAAATAGACTACACCATCATTGTCAGATCATACAACCACAATGTTGTCTTCATGCCCAAATGCTATACCAGACCACAAACCACCAAAACTGAATTCAATTGTAAGACTGTGTTTTTAAATATTTGTGTGTGTGTGTGTGTTCCAGTGTGGTATTGGCTGGGCAGGAAATGGCTATCTATGTGGAAAGGACACTGACATTGACGGATACCCCGACGAGAAGCTTCGCTGCCGAGATCCCACCTGCAAAAAGGTAACAATGCCTATGATGCGACATGACCAACGTAGACTGAGACTTGTGATTGTGGCAGTGTGTTAACTGTGTGTGTGTGTGTGTGTGTGCGTTTCAGGACAATTGTGTTATGGTGCCAAATTCAGGACAGGAAGATGCCGATTCAGATGGACAAGGTGATGCGTGCGACTCAGATGCTGATGGAGATGGAATACTGAACGAGCAGGTACACACAGATACAACATTTGTTTCATTGCAGATGAGCATGAATCTTATGTTGATTTTAGCGTTTTGGGCCAAAGGACCATCTGAGAATGTCAACAGATGGTAGTACAGCTTTTTCATAAGTTCATGCATTTTTTATTTGGCTCTTAAATACGTCTGACCCTCTGTGATTTATGGTGACGTGTGTGTGTGTGCGTGTGTGTGTGTGCACGCACTCTAGGACAATTGCTGGCTGAAGCCGAATGTGAATCAGCTAAACAGTGATAAGGATAGCCATGGTGATGCTTGTGATAACTGCCTTACCATTGAGAATCCAGACCAGCGAGACACTGATTCAGATGGCCTTGGGGATGCATGTGATGATGACATGGATGGAGACGGTGAGAAACTGAGCGCACACACAGACACACACACACACACACACACACACACACACACACATTTGTCTTAGTATCCTTGTGAGGTCCTTGCAACCAATAAATGAATTATTGCTATGCATACATCTAAAGCTAATCCTAACCTAAACCTCAGTAAGCAAAAGGAAACCTTTTGGTTCTTTTACTTAACTTTTACTTAGTTAGAAAAATTAAAAACTGCAGTTTTTGTTAAACAAACAAACAAACAAACAAACAAACAAATAAATAAGCAGTTTTCCTTGTTGGGACCATCCAATTATTCTTATTTGAATTCTGTATATACTACTACTACTACTACTACTACTACTTTCAAGACACTCAAGGACGCCTTATAAATAATAAGATCCATAAGCAATATATAAAGAAACAATAGAACAATATACAATAATATACAAAAGCTATATCAAACAGAATAAGCTATTCTAAAAAAATTTTTTTAGGTCCAAGTTATATAAAGTACAAATGAATATTGACCTGGGTTATTTCAGTACGTCTGTTTGGATACTGAGCTTCTAATGTGTTTTGTAACTGGCTCATAGGTATTAAAAACTTCCTGGACAACTGTCAACGAGTGATAAATCGGGACCAGCGGGACCGAGACCGAGACGGAGTGGGAGACGCTTGTGACAGCTGCCCTGATATTCCCAACCCCAACCAGGCATGATTTTTTTTTTTTTAGAAATCTTTCTCAACCCCAACCAGTTACAAAATTCTTTTTTTTCCAACACCAACCTAATTAATTCTCATTCTCAATTCGCATTATATATATATATATATATATATATATATATAGAATCCGTGTATTATCTGACATTTCCAAATTCCATGTACAAAGCCTCATATTAAACCATTAGTATTGCACGAGTAGCTGACATTCCTAACATATGAAAAAGATTATTGAAATCACTTTTCAGTTTTTTTCCACTGCTTTTTCTTATAGTCAGACATTGATAATGATCTTGTCGGAGACTCTTGTGACACAAATCAAGACAGGTATGAAAAACTATCAATCTTTTTTAACTACATGCCCGATCTACCACTAACTTTCTGTTTATAGCTTACTTTGCCTGATCCCACCAAGTTAAAACAACAGCTTTCCTTCATTGTGTAAACTTTAAAAAAAAAAAAAAAAAAAGTGTCAGTCTTAGCCTACACAAAAGCACTTTGTCACTCTGTGTAACTCCATTTCCTTTTTCCTCCAGTATAGTGCTTGTACCATGTTAGACAATTGTATTTTAAATCTGCTCTACAGTGATGGTGACGGACATCAGGATTCAAAGGACAACTGTCCATTGGTGATAAACAGCTCCCAGTTGGACACTGATAAAGATGGACTGGGTGACGAGTGTGATGATGATGATGATAATGATGGCATCCCTGACTTCCTTCCCCCAGGCCCTGATAATTGCCGCCTAGTGCCCAACCCTGACCAAATAGACGACAACAGTGAGTATAGCATGTCCGCCAAGCCCAAGTGTTTTTGCTATACACTGCAGACATGCTGAAGACGTCTCATATTCGTCTTTTGATCTCAGTGTAGAGCAAAAACAAAAGAATTCTCTACAAAAATATCCTCAGAATGATTTAAAAATGTAAAATAAATAAATAAATAAATAAATCTAAACAATGCTTAATTTATAAGTATTGACTCCCCTAGAGTCAATACTTAGTGCATTGTTCTTTTGCATCAATTACAGCTTTGAATTGTTTCTTCATGAGCTTTGCACATTTTGATTTTGGCATTTTCTCTTATTCCTCCATGCATATATTCTCTCTCTCTCCCAAATTAGTTAGAGAAAGTTGGTGGACAGCAATTTTCAGGTTATGTCACAGAATTTCATTGGATTTAAGTCTAGGAGCTTTGACTCAACCATTCAACAAATTCCTCAAAAAAAAAAAAAAGTCCTCATTCAAAACCACATACATGTTAAATTCCATTTTCAGTGGAGAAGAAGCAGTAGACAGTGATAATAACAGGGTTGCCAAGGTTATGTTTTTTGTTTGTTTGTTTGTTTTATACACCAAATCAGGTTTATTTAAAAGTAATCCCTATTGTTTTATAGCAAATAATCAGAATGAAATATAATACATTTCTGCAAACAAAGGCCAAATATAAGTGCATACAGTGTGCCTATGATGTACAGAATTATTTCTATTACAAGATATATTTCAAAGATTAGGAGAGGGAAAGGGGCTTATGGAGTGGATAATTTCCATACATCAGAAATGCGTGTGCACCACAGTGACCTTATTTCCAATGGAAAGGCTGTGAAAAAGACGAAAAATGTTTCCACCTTTTGGGCTAGTTGCAGGTATTTTGTGTGTTTTTGAGATGTAGCTCGGCTGGATATAACGGAAACCTGGCAACCCTGATTGATGATATTAGCTCTTCTGTGTGTGCTTTGCATACTGCGATAGGAAATGCACCTGCCTATTATTGGGTTAGTCTAAAAAATTAATTAGATAGTAACCTGTAGAATAAGTCAAGTGTGATAGCCTCTCAACTTAATGTTGGTTGACTCAATGTCATTAATAATGTCAACCCACCAAAATCTACGGTCAAATATGGTTAAAATAGGGTGATTATTTTAATATTATAGATACTAGATTTATGAATAAAACGGGAAACTTTCTGGTGTTTTTCACTTAACATTCTACAGAGGTACTAAGAAGAACCTTTGTACTAACCTGCTCTATTTCTGTTCATGTCTCCAGATGACAATGTAGGTGACATATGTGAGTCAGATTTTGACCAAGACAAGGTGATTGACAGGATTGACAATTGTCCTGAGAATGCGGAGATCACACTGACAGACTTCAGGGCATATCAGACTGTTGTGCTGGACCCTGAGGGTGATGCCCAGATCGACCCCAACTGGGTGGTTCTCAACCAGGTGATGCAGCAGTTTTGTTTGTCAATGGACACTTTCGTAGTGAAAGTCCGTTCTTAGCTGCATACCTGATCTTACAAACTGAATCTTGAGATAACCAGCAAACGTGTCTCTCAAACAAGTAACCTAGCCCTCACGCCTGCTACAAACATAGTATATTATCCCTGGTACAAATATATTTTTATTTATTTATTTATTTATTTTAATTGATCATGTTTTAATATAGAAAAGTACTAAATCGGGATATTAAGCCTGGAATATCCTACTGTCGGTAATTTAAACACCACAATTAAGTGTAAAAGTCTGAGTCAACTAACAAGACCTGGGCCCATATGCATAAACCCAGCAAGAAATCATGAAAATGTACTCCCACACTGGCCTTATGAGTACTCTTGAATAGACAAGTTTTTAGGAGTTCAGAGGTGTCTTAAATTCATGAGAGTAGCGAAAGGTAGCAGCACTGAGACTTATGTGTGGTGGCCCGACAGCCTCGCATGGTCACATTTGAACATTTTCTACTGTATACTTATGAATACTAGAGATTTTCTTGAACTGAATTATGTTTCCCTTTTGCATGAATCTCAATCAGAAGTAAAGTTATATCATTTTAAAGTCATAAGGAGAAAATCACATGTAAAGATTGCATTCCAATTCCGCTGGGACATATCAACACACCACTTGTCTATAAACAACTGCTACTCATTGATTTAATTTGCATTAAATTAATTAATTAAACATGGTTATCATAAGCATCCTGTACATCAGTCTTTGTAGTCTCATCTCCTGAGGTAAATCACAGAATCTCATTCAGTCACAGAATACCAGCCTCATTGTTCCTCTTGACTCAACTCATCACTGTTCACTCTTACATGGGTGCCAAAATAATCGCTGATTAATTCAGCGAGTTTTGTTCTGTTGGTTAAATATCAAATTTTGTTGATTAGCATTCGAACAGCCTGTGTGCTGACAGCTGGTATTTATATAATTTACTAACTGAATCGATTAGGTTTATGTCTTTTCATTATGGCATATATAACCAATAACCTGATCAAAACATGATGAGCATGATGATGATGATTATGATTATTATTATTGTTGCTGTTGTTATTCATAAACATAGGCTATAATTTAACACTGGTGTGAGTGTGCTATGGTAACTGAGTTACAGCGATAGGACTTCATGCCTATGCCTATTTACTCCTAGGAATAACTCCTACTCCTCGCTAAGAGCTTGAGCCAAGAGGACAAATGTGGCCATGCTATATGGGTGGGAGGAATGATGAACTCTCTGTCCCATGTCAGTCAGTGAGGTACTAACCAGTCAAGTGCATCTGTGAGCTCATGTATGTGGAAGAGGGCAGATAGCACGTTCCTCCAAGTGGCACTGCATGAGCAGTTGTTCAAAAAGATGTGGTTGGCTGGCTTTGTGTGTCTTGGTGGAAGCATGTATTCTTCAGCCTTCACCTACCCCCTTTGGTAGTTGTCTCTATATGATAGGGGAGAGATGTCTGGTGGGTGGGAATTGGCAGGTGACCATATTGGGAAGAAAAAAATGGAGAAAAAAGGATTAAGGATTACTAAAAAAAAATTGATTTAAAAATATGCACACTATATATATTGCTGCAGCACTGTAAAAATAGCAGGACGCTCAAATGTAGATTTTGTAATGCAGCATCTGACTGGAGCAGTGATGAGTACGTAGGCTGCGGCAGCAAAAGCTGCACACTCAAAAATGAAAAGGAGGCTGATTAGTTAAGTGTACTCTCTAAATTTTAGCTTGTAAAAAGCCAGGTCAAGGAGCCCATGTCTGATGTGTCTGATGTTCACTCCGTAGGTCTAACATGCTTGCCTCCCATGTGTTTTGTTACAGGGGATGGAGATTGTGCAAACAATGAACAGTGACCCTGGCCTTGCTGTGGGTAGGTGCACACACACGTACACATACATACATCTTTGCCCTAAAATGAAGCTAAACTGAAATCAATGTGAAAAAATATTATTTTCATGAAACTTTTCATCCTACAGACTCCCGTTTGTACCGTTCAGAGTTTAGAGCATTCTACAATTTGTCACAGTTAGGCCTACTGTTGCGATTTCAGGTTACACAGCGTTCAGTGGTGTTGACTTTGAGGGCACGTTCCACGTGAACACTGTGACTGACGACGACTATGCTGGCTTCATATTCGGCTATCAGGACTCATCTAGCTTCTACGTGGTGATGTGGAAGCAAACGGAGCAGACGTACTGGCAGGCTACACCCTTCAGAGCTGTTGCTGAGCCTGGCATTCAACTGAAGGTCCGACACTACATGACCTCTGATCCATTGTCATCTAAACTGGTTATCTTTAACTATAGAACTATGGATTATATATACACTATGTATACATGTATATGTCGAATACATAGACATGTAATATGTATAGAACTAATACTTATATTGCTCCTATTAATCAAGGTCTTCCTATGCTATGACCAAATATATTAAAGTAACAATGAAACTAAATGTTGAGCAAAAAAAAATTTATGATGATAATAATTGTATAAATAAAATCTTCCCCATCCGATCTGTCTGTCTCTCTTAGGCAGTGAAGTCTAAGTCTGGTCCTGGTGAACATTTGAGAAACTCCCTCTGGCATACAGGTGACACTAACGATCAGGTGCGCTTGCTCTGGAAAGATCCACGTAATGTCGGCTGGAAGGACAAAGTGTCATACCGCTGGTACCTACAGCACCGTCCACAAGTGGGGTACATCAGGTAAGCTAGTTCATTAATAAAGTTGAAAAAAAATTGTAATCTTTGATAAATCACTGTGGTATAATAGGAATAAAATACAGCTGTTAGAGGAAAATATCTCATTAACTATATGCATCTGGCCAGAACTATTTCTACATTGTTCTTAAAGACTACTGAAGGTTGAGTGGAAGTATAGTGGTGCTTGAAAGTTTGTAAACCCTTTAGAATTTTCTACATTTCTGCATAAATATGCATAAATAAAACATCATCAAACATCATCAATCATCCTAAAAGCAGATAAAGAGAACTCAATTAAACAAATGAGACAATATTTTCATACTTGGTCATTTATATATTGAGGGAAATGATCCAGTATTACATATCTGTGAGTGGTTTGTTTTCAGTATGTGGTGTGACCTCCTTGTGCAGTAATAACTGCAGATAAACATTTGTGGTAACTGTTGATTAGTCCTGCACATCGACTTGGAGGAATTTTATCCCGTTCCTCAGTACAGAACAGCTTCAACTCTGGGATGTTGGTGGGTTTCCTCACATGAACGGCTTGCTTCAGGTCCTTCCACAACATTTCTATTGGATTAAGGTCAGGACTTTGACTCGGCCATTCCAAAACATTAACTTTATTCTTCTTTAACCGTTCTTTAGTAGAACGACTTGTGTGCTTAGGGTCGTTGTCTTGCACATGACCCACTTTCTCTTCAGATTCAGATCACAGACAGATCTCCTGACATTTTCTTGTAGAATTCACTGGTATTCTTCAGAGTTCATTGTTCCATCAATGATGGCAAGTCGTCCTGGCCCAGATGCAGCAAAACAGGTCCAAACCATGACACTACCATCAACGTGTTTCACAGATGGGATAAGGTTTTTATCCTGGAATGCAGTGTTTTCCTTTCTCCAAATATAGCACTTCTCATTTAAACCAAAAAGTTAGATTTTGGTCTCATCCATCTACAAAACATTTTTCCATTAGCCTTCTGGTTTGTCCACATGATCTTTAGCAAACTGCAGACGGGCAGCAATGTTCTTTTTGGAGAGCAGTGACTTTCTCCTTGCAACTCTGCCATGCCATGCACACCATTGTTGTTCAGTGTTCTCCTGATGGTGGACTCATGAACATTAACATTAACCAATGTGAGAGAGGCCTTTAGTGGATTAGAAGTTATCCTGGGTTCCTTTGTGACCTCGCTGGCTATTACACGTCTTGCTCTTGGAGTGATCTTTGTTGGTCCTGAGGTGGGGAGCAATGGTCTTGAATTTCCTCCATTTGTAAACAATCTGTCTGACTGTAGATCGGTGGAGTCCAAACTTTTTAGAAATGGTTTTGTAACTGTTTCCAGACTGATCAGCAAACAACAACTCTTTTTCTGAGGTCCTCAGAAATCTCCTTTGTTCATGCCATGATACCCTTCCACAAACAAGATAAGACTTTGATAGATCCCTGTTCTTCAAATAAAACAGGGTGCTCACTCACACCTGACTGTCATCCCATTGATTAAAAACACCTGACTCTAATTTCACCTTCAAATTAACTGCTAATCCTAGACATTCACATACTTCTGCCACTCACAGATATGTAATATTGGATTATTTTTCTCAATAAATAAATGACCAAGTGTAATAAATTTTTTCATTTGTTTAATTGGGTGCTTTTTTTTTTTTATCTACTTTTAGGCCTTGTGTGAAAATCTGATGTTGTTTTAGGTCATATTTACACAGATATATAGAACTTCTAAAGGATTCACAAACTTTCAAGCACCACTATATTGTAATGAGTCAGTATTAATTTATAAACTTCGATCATTTGAAAATGGAAATGTCATTAACAGAACTTCCAAAATAAAGTGCAATTCATATATTTAAATAACTGACGCAGGTTTGTCATCATAGTTCTGTTTGTTTCAGAAGTGGCTCTTCAGAAGTTCCACCCCTGCAGCACACTTCAGCTTTTTTTAAAAAAAAAAGTGCTACAAAAATAGAAGAAACAAACAGACCTCGTTTAACGATGTTGAACATACACTCACATGGCCTCTACTATTGTAACTGCATGATAAGCCTATTTGAAAATGACGTGTGTGTGTGTGTGTGTGTGTGTGTGCGTGTGTGTAGGGTACGTTTCTATGAAGGCACGGAATTGGTAGCAGACTCTGGTGTGACAATCGACACAACAATGAGGGGAGGCAGGCTGGGTGTGTTCTGCTTCTCTCAGGAGAACATCATATGGTCCAACTTGAAGTACCGCTGCAATGGTGAGCTCTTGTACACACACACACACACACACACACACACACACACACACACACACACACACACACACACACACTCACTCTCTATATTAAATCCTGTGATTTTGATTTTGCAGACACTATTCCAGAAGACTTCCAGGAGTTTAGCACACAGCCAGTCTTGTATCCTCTGTAAATACCTCACGCACAATCTCACACCTCCACGCATGGCCAGGTGGTTATGTATCTGTGTGTGACACAGCCAGGTAGTTGTGTATGTGTGTGTAACACCAGTCTGTTCACAGTGTGTGTGTAGGGTTAAGATATGTGTATATACATTGTGTATCTTTTGATAATTCACCCATTTCTAATAGAACATATTACTCTTTTTTTTTTTTAAACTGCATACAGAGTGAAGTTTCTAGACTCATCGTCATTTATTTACATTTGAAATTTGACTGTAACCAAGCCGTCTCTGCTGTTTGTTCTTCTTAAAGTGGTGAGCAAATTAAAATTTTCATAGTACATAATGAGTACTTGGGTTCTTTTCTGAAATGAGCTGTGGAATTATACAGAAAGAGCTTGTTATGGTAAATGGTCTGCACTTATATAGTGCTTTTATCCAAAGCGCTTTCCACTGGTTCTCATTCACACACACACTCACACACCAATGGTAGCAGAGCTGCCATGCAAGGCGCTAACTTGCCATCGGGAGCAACTCTGGGTTCAGTGTCTTGCCCAAGGACACTTCGGCATGTGGAGTCACATGAGCCGGGAATCGAACCACCAACCCTACGATTAGTGGACAACCCGCTCTACCACCTGAGCCTCAGCCGCCCCATGTCCCAATATCAGTGTAGGTTTCCTCCACGTTTTCCCGGTTTCCACCCACTTTCTAAAAAGTTGGTGGACTGGCTATACCAGATTGCCCTAGGTGTGAATCACTGCGTAAATACACGTGTGCATGGTGCTCTGCGATGTGAAGGTATTCTATTCAGGGTGCGTTCCTAACAGGGTTGGGACTCTGGATCCATCATGACCCTGATCAGGATAAAGCAGTTACTGAATATGAGTGAAAAGGTATACAGAAAGGGCTTGGGCCAGTATGTATAAACATAATTTATTATAAAAAATAATTTTCCCTATGTATGGACACTTTTGGGACACTGTATATATTTGTGTGAAATACAAAAAAAAAAAAAGCACATTTACTGTAATAAGCTACATGTGGATTTAATGTCACCAAAGACATCCAGTTACAACTGCTGATTACAAAGAACATCGAATTGTTATCTGTTCAAATGTAAGTTCCACTGAACTCATATATAAACCCTTATATATACCCTGGAGCTGATTTTGTGGAAGAAATGAAGAGCAGCATAAAAAGTACATTTGGGTTCACTTGAGTAGTCAGGACAAGAAAACAGTTTGCCAGGAGATGATCGAGGCAATTGATGCCTCCAGCCATTTTGCCCAGATGGTGTGCTCTATCAAAATGCCAGATGGAGACTGCCGCATTTATAAACATCGTAAGAAACCTCAAATATGTGAAATAGTCCATTATTTCCACAAATAGCAAATAATTGTATTAAAGTACATACAGTTGTGTGAAAAAGTATGTGCCCCATCCTGATTTCTTCTATTTTTGAGTATCTCATATTAAATCGTTTTAGATCTTTAAACAAAATACAACATAAAACAAAGTCAAACTGAGTAAACAAACAATATAGTTGTTTTTTTTTATTGAAGTAAAAAAAAAAAAAAGTTATCCAACACCTATCAACAGTCTGAAAAACTAATTGCCCCCTTAAAAGTTAAATCTGATTGTGCCACCTTTAGCAGCAATAACTGCAACCAAACACTTCTGATAACTGGAGATCAGTCTTTCACTTACTTCTAGG
>JANDJT010000081.1:1434047-1447868 GCA_024331685.1 Stegophilus panzeri
ATGACAAATTTGTACTTGTGTACAGAATCGTCAATTAATTAGTCTCTATGAGAGAACCTGTGTCATGTTTCAATGAATTATTTATAAAGGATCATTATATAAAGATTTTAATGTGCTGTATAATCTAGCATGTAGGCTAAGACTGTATGAAAGCATGGTTTTTTTTATGTACAAATAAAGACTTTATTAAATAAAAAAAAATACTTTGTCACTGCATTACTTGATAATGTTTCCTAATGAGACTTCTGTAACTCTGATGGTTCAGCCCTGCAGTGTTGTGCTTTTACATGATTCAACTTGATAAAATCCTGCTTTTGGCCCTGCATTTAAAGAATTGGGAAAAACATTATTAAGCACACGCTAGCCTCGATCAACAATCTCCATCAACAATATTAGGCAATAACTTTAATATCGACTGCCTACTGCACAAATAACTATGCAATGAAATGAATCACAAAATCATCTTTCCTAAAAAAAACTCCCTTGATGGTATCTAAGCTGTTATGCAATGAGTTTTATAGCAATGGCTAATTGATCTCTCCTGTTTCAGACAGGAACAGTGAAGAGATCTTATTCAAACAGTTGGCTCAAGTGAAATCACCTGAAAATTCAGACACTAAGTGCCAGTGACTTGATAGAGGTTATAAAGCTAGGTCTTCTTTGGTGATGCAATAAATGTAGTACAACGAGGCAGAAATGCTAACAAGACAATCCTAGCAGGCAAAGAGAAAAGCAGAATTTTACAAATACCTTAGTGACAGACAAGATGGCAAATTTGTTTTCCACAGTAACAGCGGGGTAAATTTCCAGTGTGACCACCACTTACTAATAAGCAGTGCATCCATTTTGTACTAGGAGACCACAGTCCCACCCACCTGTTTTCTGGCTTGTGAATTCACAGGTCAAAGTTCACCTGGATAAAGTCATCACAAAGCAACAGTAACTGCAAATGCATGTCCTTTTACCCCTTGGTGATTTGGCTGGGATTTCTGGCAGGGATCTATTTATTTATTTATTTAGCATTTGTTTTTAAAATATGTAGTTTCCAGGTGATTCCCATATCACTGTAGTAAGGGATTTAAAAATAAAAAAAATATATAACAGCTATAACTGTATATACTGCCACCTCTGTAAAGACATACTCATTGAGTATGATCATGCCTTATGGTTTAATGTGAAAACTCTCTGAGAATATATACTGTACAAGACTTCGATAGTCAAAGGTGCTGAGGTATCAAATTGAGTTCTGCTTGGAAGCCTTTCTAATAAGGGAACTCTTCCAGAAAAAGGTCAAGTCTAGAACCCTTATGGCTCTTTGTATGAACCCTTAAATGTGCGATATATTACCTATTACAATAGAAAGAACGCTAACTGAAGTCCAAGAATTTGGGACTCTCATATTCCTCACTATCATGTGGCACCCCCTGTCGGTCACTGCAAAAACAACGGAAAAGATGGACATTTCCGGTCTTCAAATGATAACGGAAATAAACGTCAGATTTTAATTGGTGAAGTTAGAAAGTCACCAATTTGGTGATTTATAAATCACCATAAGTTATTTATACTTATTTTAATAATAAATGACTTAGACAGTATAATTATTCATCCCCTTACATGACCCAGTTAATGTTTAAAAAAAACCAAAAAACTGCTTGAGCTCCATGTTTCAATAGATATCGCCTGAAAAACAATTAATTAGTATTTCAGTAATATAGCTAAGTAGGAGGGTTTCAGTTACCAGCATTTATACTAAAGCATGGATTCCATGTCTGCAAAACTAACATTTTAAATGAAATATTGATAACTAATCGATATTGAATTGAAATCGAATCGAAATCATATAAATAATAATCGAATCGAATCGACAAATTGGTCGCAATACCCAGCCCTACCATGTGGTGTATATTATTGATGTTTAGAGATTACACTAAATCTATTCACAACTCACTGTGGGAATAAATGTCCTCTTATACCTATGACAGTAACATATATAACACTTTTTGTTAAAGTGTCAGGAGAAAATAAATTTTTAAAGCATAAACATACTTTAAAAACGATCTTTAACGTTAATGCGACGCACCCTGAACGGTTTTGCTGTAACGCAGTAACAGCCAGATAACCGACAAACCAGCGCGTGATTTTAAACCAGGCGCGCGAGGTTTACCTCACGCTCACAGGCTGCTGCTACGCGAGTGTTTTTACATTTGAGCGGGAAAAAAGAAAAAGAAAAAAAAAAAAAAGACTTTTTATAAATTAAAAAAAAGAAAGAAAGAATTCGATTAAGTAAAATGTGATAATCAGCACGGACGCGCATGAGGTAAGTTTTTAAGGTTTCTGAGCTGTTTCGGAACTTTCTTTTCTAGGAGCCCGCTTTAAGTCAGATTAGCTTTTAGCTAACGAGTTATTCGTACACTGATCATCACGAACAGCACAGCACAATCGCTCCAGTAGCTTTAGTCGGAGTTAACCGGTGTGAATACACGGTTTATTTAGTCAGTCAGCTGTATTTATTTATTTTTTTAAAACCAACTCGTTAAGTATTACTTTATCACCGGTATCGTGTTGAACTCGACGCCTATTTGTGGTAATGTCTCAGTCAGCTGCTGTGCCTTCGTCAGAGCTGCGTGAGAACCTTCAGGTGTCCAGCCTGACGCTGCTGGTCCTCGTGCTGATTCCCTGTGTAGTTCTGCTGCTGCTGTTGAACTGCCTGATGCTGGGATACAAACTGCTCCTGTTCGCGAGGAGAAAGAGAGCGCGCTATAGTTCTGAGAGCGTGCTCTTGCGTTCGTTGTCGTCGTCGCTGTCCACGCGCCAGAGAATCGCGCGTTTTACCGACGATCCGTCGTTCGGTCCGGTACGGAAAACCAAACCTGCGTCCGTTTCAGAGCCGATGTTGGCGGCACCGCCGATCACATCGTCCCTCACTTCATCCGCAGAGCGTAGGGCTGCGTGCGGGCAGCGCTGCAGGTCGGAGGCTCTCGCGCGGCCGGACGGGGCTACCTATGCGGGCTCCGGGTCGCTCCGGGTGCCGAGCACGTTTCTGTACGCCAGCGGCTCGCGCGCTTGGCGAAGGAGTGCCCCGGTGCTTTTACAGTCCAGCGACTCGGAAATGGAGCGCGAGAATGTCGCACCGCCAAATTCTCCAGAACAGCTCGTGACTCAGAGCAGGGTAAGAGTCCTGATCGGGAATGTTCTAGCTCCACAACTAGACCCGGACTTTATGATATAACATCAATAAGGTGTTACTTCATGCCCAAATGTGGGTCCTCTCCAAACTGTTGCCACAAATCTGTTGTGGCAAATTGCCTAGAATGTCTTTGTATGCTGTAGAAGACTATGGTTTGCCAATGTTGCTGTGGAAGAACCTCAGTGGCCTGGACAGAGCCCTGACCTCAAGCCCACTGACCACCTTTGGGATAAACTGGAACACTGATTCCATATCAGCCTTTCTCAGTTGACATCAGCGCTTTTGTTCACTAATGCTCTTCTGCCTCAATGGTCACGAATCCCCATACCCAAGTTCCAAAATTTAGTTCCCAGAAGCCTTCCCAGAAGATGGGAGGCTGTTCTAGCAGCAAAGTTCCCCCAACTAATCAAACGTGGGTTTTGGTATGGGATGTTACAACAAGCACATATGGATGTGATGGTCAGGTGTCCACATACATTTGGCTTTATAGCGTATGGTTCTCTTTTGCATGCTTCAGAAGGTCTACCATTTTAGATGTCTGGTCAAACCCAAACATGAAAAAGGAGAAAATTGCATAAAAAAATTCCGTTCCAGTTCCATTGAAAGATGCCTTGTCTGCCTCTACATTTACAACCTAATCTACTAATGGAAAAGCAACATTACTGCCAAATTAGAAATATTTACATTTACAGTGGGAAATGATTTCTGACTTTGATTATAAACATCATCCACTTCACACCAGAGTGTGTAAGCTCTCTTCTCTGTTTTGATGATGACTAATGAGTGCAGGTGTATCACGGACAGATACAGAAGAAATAGTTATATGTTTATACTTTTGTTTTGGAACACACATGCTGCCTGTCAGTGCTGACTGTCTATTTTTGATACTGTATAATTTATGTTTGTGTGTGTAGCACGGTTCATTACCTGTGATGATGCGCAGAAGTAGCAGTGTAGAGCTGGAGCTGGTCTCTCTCGATAAGGTCCACATGGAAGGCGAACTTGTCAGCAGCATCCCACAGGAGACCTCGTGCTTCATAGCATCCGCAAGCTCCTCAGCTGCCGGGCCTGGCCTGGACAGTGACTTCGGTGCCAGTGCAGGTTAGTTTAAAGCTCATTAAGATTTTCCTGAGGTTTTAAATGCAGCAAAGCTTGGAAAAAGCTATTGGGACCTACTGCAGGAATTTTGTCAGAAATGGTGTTTAGCTTGGCCACACATGTAGTGATAGACCACTCTCAAAGTGTTAGATATTGTAAAGTGTTAGATGTTTTGTCTTCTACCACAGCGCTGGTGAATTCTTGAATCTGATTGGTCAGAAGGTGCTGATTTAATTTTTCTGACAGTAGCGCCAGCTGTAATTCAAATGATATTTATATTAACGTGCTGGTTCTAATGAGAACTTTCTGTGTTTTATGGAATGAGTCAGCGTTTTTTCCACCATGAGAGAGTCTTCTGGATATAGGACTTTCCGCATTCTTGGACTTTGGGTTCTCATTCATATCACGTGCATTTTAAAAAAATATATATATTTTAAAAAAATTTCGTCTTATTAATTCAAGAGAAAGAAAAGAGAGGCTGTGAGGGAACGCATGTTTATAGCTGCTATAATGTAAAGGATAACAGGAATTAACTTTTCCCTTGGACATTTCCACAACACTAAACTAACTTTTAACATTAAATCATTAAAAAGCAGTGTTTATTATTATTTTTTTTTTTATTTAATAGTTGGCAAATTGCTGTGGTTTAAGAGGAATAAACCTTTCAGGATGTGTTGGTATAGAAAAATAATCCACTTCGGACTGGTAGCAGTAACTCTGCTTCACATCACCACAATCACTGATTACACTATGTAACACAGCTTTTGTTCCTGGGTAGTAAGTGTTTTTATCTAATTGCATATGCCTTAAAAGTGTATAAAATGGCTATTAAGCCCCTCAAACTTTGCTTTTGTGACTAAGACATTGGTATTTTGAAATCTATCTATTTTCATTGTGAAAAATCTTTTCGTTCACATAAATTCAGAGAAAAGCAACATATGAATAAAAATGAACATGTATTTCTAGAAAAATGACCACAAAAGATTTAGAAGTGAGAGGTTTTTCAAGATTTACGATTACACCGATCAAGGCATGGACTCGACAAGACCTGGTATCTGGACTCCACCCGTCTTGGTATCTGGTACCGAAATGTTAGCAGCAGATCTTTTAAATCCTGTAAGTTGTGAGGTGGAGCCTCAATGGATCGGACTTGTTTGTCCAGCACAACCCACAGATCCTCTATTGGGTTGAGATCTGGGGAATTTGGAGGCCGAGTCAACACCTTAAACTCTTTGTCATGTTCCTCAAACTGTTCCTGAACGATTTTTGCAGTGTGGCAAGGCGCAATATCCTGCTGAAAGAGGCCACTACGATTAGGGAATACTGTTGCTATGAACGGAAGTACTTGGTCTGCAACAATGTATAGGTAGGTGGTACGTGTCAAAGTAACATCCACATCCAGCATGGAATTCTGTTCGCTCTGCAGTCAAGCTGTGATGCACTGTGTGTTCTGACACCTTTCTATCATAGCCAGGATTAAGTTTTTTAGCAATTTGTGCTACAGTAGCTCTTCTGTGGGATCGGAGCAGATGGGCTAACATTCGTTGCCAGTGGACATCAGTGAGCCTTGGGCAGTGAGAAATGAGCCCATGAACCTGTCGTCGGTTGTCCTTCCTTGGACCACTTCGGCAGGTGCCACTGTAATGAAACCATCAATGTTACTCACATCACCTGTCAGTGGTTTTGATGTTATGGATGATCAGTGTACATTTGTAAATCACTTTCACGAAGCAGCCCCCAAATGTAGTGTCCATTCATGTTCTCGTCATATTGTCCTTGGTAGCTGCGTTTAAAGTCCAGTATATCCTGTTGGAAGCGCTCGACTTGCTCCTCTGAGAACGCTCCCATGTTTTCCCTGCCTTTTATCAAGGTGAGTATCAAGGATATGGACTTTGAGAGACATCCTGCAGCCCACTGTGCCATAGTTCGTCACTAGAGTCTTAACCAGTTCCACATAGTTACGGCTTTGTGGATTGCCCAGGAAGGCCCGAACCACTGCAGCAAAGCTGTTCCAAGCCACTTTCTCCTTCCTAGTGAGGTTCTTGGGGAAATCCTTGCACTCCATGATCTTCTTTAATTGTGATCTGACAAATCCTCATTGAGGTACACCGAGAGAGCCAGGATAAGAGACGGGCATTTGTTCCCGTTATTGGGCAGCACGGCTTTGAGGCTCCTGGACAAGCTGTCAATGAAGACGTCCCACGCATTCGGCTACAGGCGATTCCGATTGCCTTGAACAGACTGGCCATGTTGTGGCAGAAGCATAGCCATATCTTGATGGGTGAAGAAGATGAAAAAATCTTGGTGACGCTTCGTATGACCTGCGACTTGCACACTTTCATCCCACAAGTTCCACTGCTTGAGCCTAGATGTCAGACGTTCAGCATTGGAGTTGGTGAGACCATGTGTAGTATGTTTGGTGTAGTATGGGTTTCTTACCTCAGCTCCACCTCTGTAATTGTAATCTGGGTCTACAATGTCTTCCTCACTCTCTGACTTGCTGATCACTTTTAAAGACTGCTCTGGTGTGGCAGTGTGGCACCGGGGGCTATGGATGAAGAAAGGTCTTGTTACATGATAGCATTCCAACGTTTGGAATGGTCCACCATCCAGAAATGGCAGTTGCTTGAGTGGTCAGTGGGTACTTTCTAGAACTTTCCACTGCTATTTTTTTAAATTATTATTATTATTATTATTATTACTACTACTATTATAAAATTTGAGGGGAATAAGCCATTTTTTTTATACTTTTGTGGTATAAGCAATTAGGCAATAACAAAAATAAATATATAAAAATGTGTTGCATAATATTATTTTTCTATAGCAGCACACACAATTGAGAAAGAATGAAATTACAGGTGGGTTTATTTATTTATTTATTTATTTATTTATTTTAACTGATTTTAATTTAGTCTCCTGTAATAGACTCTTGTCTCATCTACAGAGTATTCCTGCATTGAACTCGGTGTTCCCAGGATGTCTAACCCTGACCATGATAAAGTGGTTATTAAAAATAAAAGTATAGTATATTAGTGTCTTTTGTCAAGTGACCAAGAAATGTCAACATTAACTTAAGCGAAATAAGTTATATGCCTAATCTCTTAAATGTTGGCTAGAATGATAACTCTTGACTATGCAAACTAGCTTGCATGCTAATTGCTAGCTGGCTAGTTAAATTCAAAATGTGGGATATAGAGTACATACTGTTTTATCCCATCAGCATCCAATCATAGGAAATGTAGAATTTAGCAATTGAATTATGCCCCAGTTCTTGTCATGTCCATTTAGAGTTTGTCAGGATGTTGTGAACTAATCTTCTAACTTGGAAAACTTTCTTTTTGTTTTTTAATGGTGGAGTTCCCCTTTAGCCTGCTTTTCTATATATTTGTTTTGAATTATGTACACAGTTTAGGTGTGTGTAATGAAGGTGTAAAACTGTACACATGATTATCCAGGTGTGTCTTTGCGTATCCTGTCGGCGGACAGTGACGGGTTTCCAGGGGCAACATGGGCATCTGGTCTTGAATGGGATTATTACGACCCTAGTTACATCACGCAGAACCACGTTCCCAAACACAGACACTACGCACCGCCCATCACAACCAAACAGTACTGGGTCTAAAATGCATCGCTCTCCAGATTGTAGCTGAAGAACTCTAAAGTTGTAAGCTCTTTGACACACAGACCCCCAACACCTTATCCACACATATACTTAGTTTACTTTCCTGAACTGCAGTAATTTTTTTTGTTTTTGTTTGCTGAGGAAAAAAAAAAATAATCACCCACTTGTTCATGTGTTTAATCACACATTTAATATGCACTTGTCTTCCACTGTATGCACTCATCATATGTTATTGGTTTGCATGTATTTTGTGATTCACTAGATCAAGCTCCTGTAGCTTGGGCCTTAGAGCACATTTAACACAAGCACTTACCAAATTTTACTTTTGCATTGACCAGTTGCCACTGTGTTCATTACCTTTAATTTTGTCTAAATAAAACATTTTATATTACTGAGCAGTGGTTTAAAAGCAACATTTCAGATAAAACTGATCAAAGTTTCTTCATTCTTTTAACTCCTTGAAACTAAATGGAATATGGGAAATGGTAAACTTATACTTTGATACTTTAATGAATTTGCTTCCATTTTCCCTGAATATAGTGATTTCAACCACAACAGTCCTGACCAGAATAAAACATTTACCCAAAGAGTTGAACACACCATGAACAATGCTCTTAACAGACGTGGAATTTATCCCACAAGCTTCATAGTTGGCTGCTCCTGCCGCCATCAAAGTAGAAGTTACCAGCAAAGTCCACACAGTCCTTGATACCTACCTAGTTTGTTGTTTACAGTAGGTTGACATTGCTCAGACCTCCTGAATTAGAAATATTAATTCCCTTCCCCCATGATTTGTATAAAAGATGAGACAGGAAGTAGTGTGGAAACACTTTATTGTTAGATTTATGTACATTGATCAAGTGCCACCCAAACTTTGACATCCATATAAACTTAACTGGAGCACTATATGCAAACATTGAGAGACATGAGCAAAATGGAGGGGGGTGAAATTACTCAAAGCTAGACAAGAAGTTAAGCACGAGTTCCTTTAGCTTGGCATCAGCTGCTTCAGAGATCTTGCCTTCAGTCCTAGAAGAGAAGAGTGGATATAAAAAATAAAAAAGAGGAATAATCATTTAAATATTTAATGCAATATGAAACTTTGACCAAAAGGACCTGGAGCTTCAGGGTCAAATGCATTATGTGCAATCTTTGTATTAACAGTGCCAAAGTTAGTCCTTTCTTACACCAAGATTTTCAAAAAAGCTGCTAATCCTGATCAGTTAGTCCTATATGAAAAGTATTGCCTACCTAATGGTTGCAAGCAGTTCTTGGTGCTGGCTGCGAATGTGCTGCAGGAAGGCTTTCTCGAACTTTGTGATCTTGCTGGGTTCCATCTTGTCCAAGTGTCCCCTCACACCAGCATAGATGACTGTGACCTGCTCCTCAATGGCCATGGGCACTGAAGGATAAATAAGATGTTTTAAAAGGCTGTCCAGTTCAATAATGACAAGATGGTGTTTTCTCACACAAAAGGTGATACCTGGACAGGGCAACATTATATAGTTCTAAAGAACACCACTTTAGGGTCATTTCTTGGTCATATCCTTCATACCCAACCATCCACTGGTCCCCTGACAATTTTAAATTTGTGGAAAACAGTGTAGGGGCATGGCACTACAGTGTCTAGGCATCACTCCAAACCCCCAGACACTTTAATCACAACATTAAAGAATCCATCCTGATCCAGGAATAAAACCCTTTAGACAAATAGCTTAGAACCTTAACTTTATGGGGCAAGGTTTTTTTTTTTTTGTTTTTTTAAACTTGAGTGGTTATTGCAGTGCTTGGATAGACACTCATTAAGCTATAGCATTAGGTTTGGGCTGAATTTGTTAACCAAATTAACAAATACCAAACGTTCGTGTATGAAACATTCCAATATTAAGTATAAAGCAATCAAGCGAGTCTCCGTTTCATGAGACTGTAGAACACTTGGAAACGTGGCAGCTAGGACGTTCACTACCCTGGTGCAATGGGACATTAGATCTACTCACCATACTGGCCCTGTTTCAGCAGCTCTGTAAGTCGCACACCCCTGTTGAGCAGCTGCTGGGTGGCTGCGTCCAGATCAGAGCCGAACTGGGCGAAAGCAGCAACCTCACGATACTGAGCCAGCTCCAGCTTCATAGTACCAGCCACCTAACCACACAAGTTTCAGGTGTTTGGGAGGTATTAAACCAGGTGAAAACAAATTGGCTCCAGTTAAACAGTCTAGACTAATGATCAGAAGGTGATAGTCTACCTGCTTCATAGCCTTGGTCTGGGCAGCAGAGCCCACACGGGACACAGACAGACCCACATTAATGGCAGGTCGGATACCCTTGTAGAACAACTCCGTCTCCAAGAAAATCTGTGCATTTGGGATAGCAGAATGAGTTTAAAATAAAATCATCATCATCATCATCATCATCATCATCATGCCATTACTTTAATTACACATGTATAGTGCAAAGATGTTATAGACAAAGCACACCAAAAGAGTACCAAGCGAACAGTTACACCAACCTGTCCATCAGTGATGGAGATGACATTGGTGGGAATGTAAGCAGACACATCTCCAGCCTGAGTCTCAATCACAGGCAGGGCAGTAAGTGAGCCACCTCCAAAGTTGTCGTTCATCTTGGCAGCTCTCTCAAGCAGACGAGAGTGCAAGTAGAAGACATCCCCTGGGTAGGCCTCACGCCCGGGGGGACGACGCAGCAGCAGAGACATCTGACGGTAAGCCACAGCCTATAGGGGGGGCAGAGATGAAAATTGATACCATGTGAAACTTATTTGTAAGGATAAAATAGCAGAAGCAGTCAACGTAAGGACAAGACGACAAAGTATTGGCTTAAGTGATAATCAGTGAAGTTACTTTCTGTTGCTCAGTCATCTGAACAGCAGTATAATGACAAAAGCATCAAGCTTGTATTCAAATAAAATGTATATTTTAGGGTAGTGTTCTGTTAATATGGTATTCTAAAATAAAAGTACATAACACATACCAATAATTTAAAGTGACGGAACATTTTCCCCTTTGGTTTTTATTACTGACAAACAGGTCTATTGACAAAAGTACTCACTATTCTATTGGCTCGAAAGACCAGAGGACATGAATTTACAGGTCACATGGCAAAAGCCAGTACAAAGCAAAAGAAGCCACCATCAGCAGCAAATTAATATTTAACATGTTGCATCCTTTCCCATTCAACTGAACTGACTTTTCTGCCAAGCGAATTCTGTTCAGTGTCAAACAGCCCACTGTTTTATCTGAGAAAGCAGAAACACGTAGGTTCAGCAGTCTCCCGTCAAGCCATAACAATCGGTCAAATGCAGATGCCAACTCTCAAAACAGGAAGTGCAGAGTAGAAAGCTGTCACTATAGTATACTATATATTTATAGTAGAAGGGTGTGATTTTGGGGCATACAACCACCACCCTTGTCAAAGGACTTGAGAATCCTTGTTTATGGGATAATGAAGCATCTAATACGGACACTTAGACAAACTTGGAACATTAATGCAGACCCAACAATAAGGAAAAAAGGAGGAGTCTAGATTTAGGAGACCACTGATACAAGTGGGTAATGAGTGTTGTCTAGATTTATTCCAGAGTGTAAGAGTCACCCTTTTGCATCATTTCATTTCCAATTCCGAACAGTTTTCTTGATTGTTAATACTGCAAGAACTTCTGATGCTTAGTTTAAATTTTTCAGGCATTCATCACTCACCTGCTTGGAAAGATCATCATAGATGATAAGTGCATGCTTGCCGTTGTCCCTGAAGTACTCGCCCATGGAGCAGCCCGAATAGGGTGCAAGGTACTGCAATGGGGCAGCATCAGAGGCTGTAGCAGACACTACAATGGTGTATTTCATGGCATCGGCATCAGTTAGCCTCTTAACCAGCTGAGCCACGGTGGACCTCTTCTGTCCGATGGCGACATAAATACAGTACAGCTTCTTCTTCTCATCTGTGCCGTCGTTAAAGCGCTTCTGGTTGATGATTGTGTCGATGGCAATGGCGGTTTTACTGTTAACAGAGCAAACATTAAAACGGTAAGCAGGTGATTGGCTAATATTTATATGGAGGTTTATCTGAATTAATTTAAAAAAATTAAAAAAAAAAAAAAACATTTCAATGAAGTAGGACATTTCCCAATGAGACTGACTGAAACCAATTTAAAATCTGGAACTAAAACCCCATGTACAGCAGTCCAGGAATCATTTTAACAGGAATTTTTTATTTTTAAAAAAGGTTTATTTGCTGATGCTGGGTCAAAGGTTATGCCAAGCAGCTCAATTCCCCCCCCCCATCCTTCATACCCAGTCTGTCGGTCTCCAATGATCAGCTCTCTCTGGCCACGGCCGATGGGCACCAAACTGTCCACAGCCTTAATCCCGGTCTGCATGGGCTCCCTCACGGAAATACGGGGGATGATGCCTGGAGCTTTCAGACCAACACGCCGACGCAGCTTAGAGCCCAAAGGACCCTGAAGCAATACAGACAGGAAAGTACAATTTACAACCGAAGGCTTTTACAATGCAAGTTCAAAATGAAGATGGAAACAAAATGCCCTCTTTAGTGGTCCAACTTCCAGTAAGGCCTCATGACCTTAGATCTGCAAGTAAGCTACAGCAAGTTCTATACTTTCCAGACAAACACCAGAGCAGGACTGGCATTCAGTAATGCATTATACTCTGTATAGTAGTCAAAGCCTTCATATTATCTACCCAGCTAGTGTCCCACAATGCATCTGTTGGTATTCACATCTGCCCACTGCTATTCTCATGTTCTCAATTTGGCCAGTCAAAAGATCTAGCAAACTCGGTGGTTTAATTCCATGAGGTTAAAGGACAATAATAGCTGCCAAAATTGTAAATAGTCCTTTTCATGAATTACTCCAAGAAAAATTAAAAAAAAAAAGTTAGTTGCCATGACTCAGCATACCTTGCCATCAATGGCATTTCCCAAAGCGTCAACGACACGGCCGAGCAGCTCCTCTCCAACTGGCACATCCACAATGGCACCAGTTCTCTTCACAATGTCACCCTCCTTGATCAGCTTATCATTACCAAACACCACAACACCAACGTTATCGGGCTCCAAGTTCAGAGACATACCCTAAAAACAAAAAGGTGGGGTTTTTTGTTTGTTTTTTTTAAGTATCATCATTACTAAACAATTCATACACACACACAAATATGTGCAAATTCTTAGCACATGGAGTACTTACTTTACATTTCACTTTCTGTAATATATAAAGTCAGCAAAAAGAAACGTCCTCTCCCATTCAACTGCTGTTATTTCCAGCAAATTTCTTAATATTTATTAAATTTTTTTTTTTTAAAGAACTGAGACATAAACTGAACAAGTTTCACAGACATTTGAAGAACAGAAATGGAATAAGTCCCTGAACAAAGGGAGGTTCAATATAAAAAGTTACATTACAGACACTGCAGTTTATTGCTCTGGACACATCTGCAGTCCTCATGCCTCCCTGCAGTAGGTCTATAACATGTTCACGCAGGTGAGCTGGAACCCTAGACATCTTTCTTCTGGTGTTTTTCAGAGTCAGTAGAAAGGTCTCTTTAGTGTCCCAATTTATTATAACTGTGACCTTAATCGCCTCACGCCTGACTGTTCCACAGGTGCATGTGCAATAATTGTTTATGGTTCATTGAACAAGCATGAAAGTCATCATTTACACCCTTTCCAATAAAGATGTGTAAAGCTTATTTATATTTTACAAAATTGTCTCCTGAAAAAGGGACATTTCTTTTTTTGCTGAGTTTATACACACACACACACACACACACACACACTTCAAAATAACATCCAGAAAGTAGAACTGCCCCATTGGGAATAAGGAGTTGCAGACTTTCAGATGACCAACATCAATGCTAAGTCAGACTGAATGACCCAGGTTC
>JANDJT010000081.1:1481128-1492533 GCA_024331685.1 Stegophilus panzeri
ATATATGACTATAGAGTGTAGAGATAATGTGTCAAACTCTTATTCATCTAAAAGTGGGAGTATCCAAGCCAAAATGTATTGAAGTGAAAGTCCAAAAGTTGCTACTTTTGAATGCACTCGAGCATTAAAGCGTAAATGCTTTGAACCATTGAAATTCATGAAGTTAATGTCATTTTTTTATGTGAAGGGTATCTTTTATTAATTATCTAAAACTGTTAGATTATTGCTTGAAAGCAACCACTCCGTTTTGCCTGAAAACATCATTCAGTGTCTGTAAGTTTGCTAAATATGCATGACTCATGCAACGTAGTTTGCTAATGAATTAATCAAAAGTAAAATCTTCTGTAAATAACCAATATTTACCATAAGCTAGAACTTGACTTACTGAACAGTTAACAACTGTGTTAGCTACTGGAATTGATGCTAGTCTAACTTGAGAGAAGAAAAGACCTTTGATTTGTTATGAATATTTTTAAGTTCTAAATAAAAATGTGAGGTGTAAAAAGTATGGGTTTTTTTTTTTTCTTGTACATGAGATTAAAAGTACAATTATTCAATTTGAATAACACTCAAGTAAGTAAAATGAATAATAATAAATATGCCTAAATTATACGTATTATTTTGTATAGGAATGAAATACAATTACTCAGGTATTTTCCACCCCTGATAAATATTTATTTGATTATATTTCTGTGGCTATTGCTAATTTATGTATGGTACAAAATAGAAAGTGTTTTTTTTTTTTTTTAAAAAAAACCATTTATCAGTTTAAAAAATATATATTCTAGCAGAATTAAAACCTCAAAATCCTGTATTGGGGTTAGGTTATTAAATACTGTACTTCATTGTTTGGCTATGTTATGCCCTATATTAATGTATTAATTCCATCCCTTAGGACTGTACAGTTCGCTCTGCACCACGCTGAAACTCCACACACTGTACGCTGCACTTTGTATTGTATTGTTACTACACGTACGTACTGCATATTTTGTACATCCATTTTCTGCATATCCCAGGCTAATTTTGTACATCCATTTTCGCACATTCCTATACATATATTTAATATTTCTTATCTTATTTCTGATTTATTTATTTAGTATTTAATGCACAGTCTAAAGAGGAGTAGGCCAGGTTTTCATTTCACTGCAAGTTATATAGCCTACTGTATATAACTGTGTATGTGACAAATAAAATCTTGAATCTCGAAAACTGAATTTGGTCTTTATTTATCCATCCATCTTCTATACCGCTTTATCCTTTTCAGGGTCACGGGGAGCCTGGAGCCTATCCCAGGAAGCATCGGGCACAAGGCGGGGTACACCCTGGACAGGGTGCCAATCCATCGCAGGGCACACAATCACACACACATTCACACACCCATTCATACACTACGGACACTTTGGACACGCCAGTCAGCCTACCATGCATGTCTTTGGACTGGGGGAGGAAACCGGGGTACCCGGAGGAAACCCCCGCAGCATGGGGAGAACATGCACTCTCCACACACACAGGGCCACGGTGGGAATCGAACCCCCAACCCTGGAGGTGTGAGGCGAACCACTAAGCCACCGTGCGCCCGTCTTTATTTATTTATTTATTTATTTATTTATTTATTTATTTATTCTAATGTCTCTGGCAACTTTAAGAGATCACAAATGACCAAAGGTGAATTTGATAGTTCTTCACACTTTTTGTTGTGTGATATGGAAAAATGATAAGACCATTTTGGTTGTTTGTGTATTAGTGTACTGACAAAATGTAATTTTTGTTCTTTGTTAATTATATTTCAGTATGGTATCAGTATATATATATATATATATGTATGTGTGTGTGTGTGTGTGTGTGTGTGTGTGTGTGTACGTACGTGTGTGTAGGGGGTTGTGCACCATGTGTTGCATCTGGCAGACCGAACAGAAGGAGCAGAGCTAATCAGACCTCTGTGAGTGTGTGTGTGTGTGTGTGTGTGTGTGTGTGGGTATGGGGGGGATGGGCAAAAGCTACCATATGGGTTTTGCTGTGGTCTGTGGTCAGGGAAGCCCACACTCACATTTCCTTTGGACATTTCAGTTCAGCAGGCTTTAGTGTCAGTACTTGTATTTATTTACAGTACTTTCAGCTGCATTTAGCGAATGGCGATAGATAAACATCACATAGCAAATAATGTCCATTTGCTATTAGGGTGTAACCAACCTGACCCTAAGTAAAGTGGCTTTATTCTTTCAAGTTTATCCACACCCACTTGACTTGAGAGTAATTCTATCCAGTTTTATCCAGCCCTCCAGGCACTAACAAAGCTTAGGGTTATCCACTGTTAGTCTTGTTGAGCCCTTTCTTTTCTTAGGGTTAGGGTTATTACATTATCACTTATTCATTTGACAGATTTTTTTTTTGAACAAGTCCTTGTATTTGAACTCGTACTCTACTGGCCACTTTTGGACATCAAGCGCTGATTAGAATTGAATCATTTGGCGTTAATTGACTAGGTTCCTCAGTGTTCTTTTACTTCACACGAACCTGACGTCATTCACACTAGCACGCTGTATTTTTGGCTCTATGTCAATTTCAACAACACACTGCGCTGTGAGACAGCGACGCGATTGGCTGAAGCTGGAGCTGCCGGAAGTAAATCCCAGGACTGTGATTGGCGGTCGCTGTCTTTGTGCGCGCGGCAGCTGCTTCTCTCAGCTGCAGTGTTTAGAATGGTCCTGCTGAATGACTGCAGAGACGCTCAGGGCTTGGAGGACTCTGATTGGCTGAGGCTGGGGTTTCAGAAGACGTGTACGTGGTCGCTGATTGGCTGGCGCTCTCTTTGTGCGCGCGGCGTCTCGGCAGCTGCGTTTTGAATGGTCCTGCGTTTGAGAAGCCGAAGGCGTCCATGGGCAAAAGGAGTCAGGATGGTGTTAGTTCATGTCGGATATCTGGTTCTTCCCGTGTTTGGTTCAGTAAGAAGCAGAGGTATCGTTATATATTTTCTAAAAAATTATTATTATGACTGTTGCTAACACTCTTACAAAAAGAAGCGCCGAAACGAGCTAGCTAACGGCAACGGCAACGACAACAGCCAAACCCTAAACGGCTTTCTTCTCCCTGTTCCAGTGCACTACATAGGGTACGACACAGCGGCGTGTATACCCTACTTAGTGCACTAATCAGTCAGCCATTTCGAATTCAAACACTGCACTGGCTCTGCTGCTCTGGCGAAAAGACCAGGCACGTCGGCTAACATTAGCAGAGGTTCATACAACATTTTTTGTTTTTGTTTGTTTGTTTGTTTGTTTGTTTGTTTGTTTTAGCATCTCTAGCCAACAATATCGCTATCTATCTATCTACCTGCTGCAAACACGCAACGTTATTCTGAGTTTATATCGTAGACGTGTAAAAGCACGTCTGCTACCGTGATTTAAATCTGATCTCTGAGGTTATAAACAACACTGCAGTCCGCATCTTTTGTGCCCCAGCTGCAGTCTACGGTTTACTCGTTGAATATTATTGAGAGAGAGAGAGAGGGAGAATTTCCCGTCTTTAGTTAAATTCTGGTGTATTTGATGCATTATTAAACACTGAGCACCGCAATGAAGGCTGCCATCAGAAATCATCCACCATCAAAATGCTACTGAACAAGACTCCTATAGAACAGATCCCATTCATATCTTCTCAGAAACACGAGAAAAGACTCGACAGATCGTGATATTTAAGATCAAATAATAATCCACGTGCAGAGGGATGATCTTGGCTGTTTGTGTAATAATACTGTGATGTACATACTATACAGGTCATGCAGTAGCATTTCATTGTGCTTGTGTTTTTCTTGTTTTTTTACCCTTCCTTGTTCCATAGTCCGGAGGCCGCCGCCACATGCCGCATCACTCCGATTCCTCTCTCTCTCTCTCCCTCCCTCTCTCTCTCTCTTTCTCTCAGTCTATCTGTCTTCCTCTCTACCCTCTTCCATTGTGTAGCTATAGCGATCGCCTCTCTGCCTGTGTTCTGCCTCCCTCTGCCTCCATCCCCTCTTTCCATCCGAAGACGACATTGGCATTTAAAAACCAAAACCAACCTTCTTCCCACTCATCCAGTATCCTTCTGTGTGCGACTGCAGAATAACACACTCCTTTCTCTTCTTTTTGAGAAGACACCTCTGTCTCGGTTTCAAAACTGTCATTGTTGATGATAACCCATTGTAGCAGTCTACGATTATCATTGTGATTGTCCCATTTATTTATTTATTTATTTATTTATTTATTTATTTATTTAAAAAATTTTTTGCTCCCTCAGCAATGGCATATTATAGACTTGCATTTTTGTCCCTCAGCCTGTAAATTTCTGTGAAGTGGATGCGTTCGCGTCTCGTCCTAGGTCGACCGGGGTTTGTTCTTTAAAATATCTCGATAGCCGAAGCCACGTACGAGCTGATCAGGATTCCTAAATGTGATCCACTTTTACAAAGCCGAGATCTGTCATCTCGGCCCGTCTTTAAGGCTCGGGAGTTCAGGAACTCTGACCTTCGTGTCACAAGCACTGAATGGTAGCCACTGAGCTGCTGAATGTTCATGTTAAAAGGTATGACAACGCTACGTTGGAATACGTATAACCATAGCGTAAGCCTTCGGCACACGGTTCCAAATCGATCAAAACGTTAAGTCGATCCGATCTAACCGAAAACGATCCGATTTGTTGACTGTTTCTGATCTGAGTGCCATCGGTCTTTGTAGTGAAAGCTTTCCACTTTGAGTTCTTTTGCAACCAACTGAATTAAAGTAGTGTTTGACTTGAAACGATTCAGACTTCACACCTTAGTTGCAAAGCGTGAGGGATTAAAAATATTAAAAGATCACCATGGCAAAGTTCAACAGAGTAGTTAGTCATTGTGTTTCTGTAGATGGAACAAGAGTTTGAGGTGAGCATGGTATATACATAATCCTCTGTCCTGAAGACTTTCCTGTGGCATAAAAACGTACTGACCGTTACATTAGTGCCGACACCGGACACTCCTTCCATAACATCTGAATGGTTATACATTTTTTTTTCCTTTTTTTTTTTTTTTTATCCAACATTTTTAATTGGGGAAAATGTGTTGGCTTTTTAATCTGTTTCTTGTTACACTTGGTTTATATGGAGCATCTGCCATGTGAATGTCCCTGGGAATGAGTTGTTCTAAATAAATATTAGAAAGAGGATGTTCATATAAACCTGTGATTTGCCTTGCAACCAGCACTGTCGTCAGAGCTGCTGCAATAGAAAAGTAATCAACACTTTCTGACGAATAAGAATGAGGAACGTGGCAACATTGGGGTATTAAAAAAAACGTATCTAAAAGACCCCACTACCACTGCGTTCCATTCAGGATGAGTCTTCTTAGGTAGTGTAAGTAGTGTTTGACCTTGTGATATAAAGCCTGTCTTAGTCAGAATTTTAATATGCTGTATTGTGGTGATTGTCATATACAGTCAGAAAAGTTTCAAATTAAGACTTTGCAAAATGCAACCCAAAGAGGAAGCTTTCACTCTAAAGATCTCGGCTACAGATTCCCTAAATTCCTTAAATGTTCTGTTTACCTGAACTAAGCACACCGAATTTCACCCATTTTTTATTTTTTTATTTCCGCTAACCAGTCCTCATGTGTTTAACCTTGCACTAGTGTTCTCCGTGCCTCAAGCTTGGCCACAGTGAACGCCATCCACGTTACAGGAATCCCTAGACTTGCACTGCTGTAGAAATCTTCCTAGAGTTTTGAAATGTCTTTATTTCTTTGGTTGTGGTTCTTGGCTTTCTGTTTGTGTATTAGGCTCTTCAATGCATGATCATGTTTATTTTTCATTACTTAAAAGTTTTAGTTTCTTTTGACATTTGAACAGCAAATTCCAATGTATCTTTGTGTAGAGATGTTCTGCTGTACTGATATGTGCTGTAGCATACACATCTACCCATTGGATGCTGCTTCTGTTTTAACCTTATGGAGCATGGTTGGCTCTTTATTTATTTATTTATTTATTTATTTATTTATTTATTTATTTGCATGGAAATATTCCTCTTATTCTTATCACATGGTTCCACTCATACTAATATTTTCCAATAAAGACTGTAGTTTTTTTCCTTAACCTTCAGTGTGTTCTCTGCTGATTTCCATGTGACCTCCCTTCAAACCCCACCCCCTTGCCAGTTATTTGGCCTCTTTGGCCCCTCCCCCCCCCCCCAATATTCATTTCTCAGCTCCTCTCACTTGCCAAGCTGAATCATGGGAAACATACCGTCACAAAAAATTTAGCCGATCTGTTCACGTCCACTTAGTCCACAAACATCTCCATTTGCATCTGTCTCTCTTCTTAAATTTTTTTGTTTTGTTATTTATCTCCCTATTTCTCTCCTCTGTAAGCACATGATCCTTTTGTGTTACAAACATGGCTAAAAGTTATGGATGCTTCATTTCCAAATTTCAAGCTAATGTTTTTCATACGTTTTGGTCTAGAAGTGAATCTCTTTTATCAAAAGTAAAAGAGTTTATTTCAGCAATTTTTATTTCAGTAGTGTTCAATAATAGAAAATGAACATTTTCCACATATTATATACATGTTACAACCTGGAATTGAAATGGACCTAATTTGGATTATACACTATATTGGCATAAGCTTTTGGACACCGATATCCATATAGTTTGCAAAATTTTATAAATAAATAAAAGTTAATGTTATGATTGTGAAATATTAATCCCTGTTGCTGAGAAACCCCCTAAATTAGTTCTAGTGCAACCATCACTAGATGGTCACTAGATGATAATTAGTTGAATGGAGTCTACCTGTGTGCAATTAAAATGACTTATGATCTCAGTATGAATACACCTGTTTTGGAAAGGCCCCCGTATCTGTTAGAGAATGTACCTGAACAAACAGTGACACGAAGATCGCTGTGTTCTCAAAAAGAATTCCAGGTCAATGTTTTGGAAAAGTATCCATTAGAATTTGGTTATAAACTAATCCCAAAAATATCCATTATTAAAATATGGCACAACTGCAAGTCTGCCTAGATAAGCGGTCCAATGAAAAGCCAGTGACAGGGTATGGAGGACGTTAGATAGAGATGCAAGCAAGAGACACCAAGGCCAAAAAGATCAAATCTGCCCCAGTAAGATAATCTAGCTACAGGTCGGCCGAGTGTACGACATGCCTTTTGGCAAACCCAAATGAGGATTTCAAATGACTTGCTATTCTTTTGTAAAGCCCAGATTTGTGGAGTGTCCGTGGTATGAATGGCCTCTGTTTCTCCCATCGGACCTGTTGATCTCTCCTGCTCGTTCAGTGTTCTCCTTAGCGTCTTGCTTGCTTCTCTAAGTAAACTTCAATATTATGGGCTATTTTTTTTTTTGTATATTCATGACATATAATTCCAATTAAGTCCATGTCCGTTCCAAGTTGTAACAAAATGTGGAAAAGTTCAAGGGGAGTAAACGCTTATGCAAGACACTGCACACAGTCCTCCTGTAACAATATTACAGTAAGTGTTTCTACACTCCTGACAGTACAACCCCGTTTAGAACGCATCAAAAAAACACTTAGGTAAGGTAATCTAACCTGACATTTAAAGACAGTCGCCAAATTTGAAGGCAGTACGTAATGCAAGCCAGTGCCTGTCTTATCCACAAACCAGAAAATGTTACTTCAAGTCAGATAGAACTGCACTGTCATTCCAGCTATACAGTCATGTGGAAAAATAAGTACACCCTATGGAAATTGTTGCCTATTTGGACAAGCAAACATTTGATCCTCTTTGAAACAGCGCCTATTAATAAAGGTGTTACACTCTATCGAATGACACACGATTGACATTTTGTAGTCATTTTCACAATTTAAAAAAAAACAACCTAAAACTGATCAGTCTGATGGAAAAAGTATGTACACGCCTACATTTAGCACACCTTCAAATCCATACAGTTAGAATCAGGTGTTCACGATTGGGTGCCAGTGATTAGAACCTGCTTAGGGAGTGCAGGTGGAACCTGTGTTTATATTTATACCCCTCTCATATCTAGTGTCCCTTTGTTATTGAGGTGTGTGATGTCATCATGCCAAGATCTAAAGAGTTCTGTAAGACCTTCAGAAAAAAGCTTGTGGATGCTTATGAGTCTGGTAAGGGATTTAAAAAGATCTCCAAATTATTTGAAATACATCGTTCCAGTGTAAGGAAAATAATCTACAAATGATGCAGATTTCAAATGACTGGCAATTTATTCAGGACCGGCCGTCCCAGCAAATTCAGCCCAACATCAGACCGTCTTATGCAAAAAGAAGTCTCCAAGAACCCCAGAATTTAATCACAGGATCTGCTAGTAAGTTTTGCAATTGTTGGTGTCAGAGTGCAGGCTTCTACAATCAGAAAGAGATTGCACAAATTTGACCTGCATGGGAGGCGTGCCAGGAAAAATCTTTTGGCAAGACTACAGTTTGCCAATGAGCATATAGGCAAAGACCAGGCCTTTTGGAATAACGTGCTCTGGACAGAAGAATCAGAGATAGAGTTGTTTGGTCACAGTAACAGCAGACATGTTTGGCGCGGACCAAAGACAGCTTTTCAGGAGAAGCACCTCATACCAACTGTGTAGCACAGTGGTGGAAATGTTATGGTTTGGGGTTGCTTCACTTCCTCAAGGACTGTACAGCTTGCATTCACTGATTCAACTATGAATTCTGCATCATATCAAAGAGTGCTTTAAGATAATGTGAGGCCATCTGTCCGAAAGTTGAAGCTAAACCAAAAGTAAACCTTTAAACATAAACATAATGATAATGATCCTAAACACACGAGCAAATCCACCAAGGAATGTCTAAAAAAAAGAAGTCAAAGCCTAGTCAAAGCCCGGATTTGAATCCCATTGAAACATCGTGGGGGGATTTGAAATGGGCCGTACATGCAAGAAAACACTCAAACGTCTTGTAACTGAAAGAATATTGCTTGCAAGAGTGGTCAGAAACTCCTAGAAGCCTGGTGGACAATTACGCAAAACTCCTACAAGAAGTTATTTCTGCTAAAGGGGGCAGTACTAGCTTCTGAGGCCAAATATCACATCTATTGATATTTCTGTTAAATAAATGATAGAAAAAGCGAATTTCCCTTGTGGTTTAATTCAAGTATATCAACTTCATTAATAGGCACTGTTTCAAACATGATCAAATGTTTGCTTTGCCAAATATGTCAAAAAAGGCAACAATTTCCATGGGGTGTACTTATTTTTTCACATGACTGTATGGGAGGGGCCAACACCACAGATATTAGGCAAGCTATTACTCTAGGGTGCAGGAAATCTGAAAACATCTAAATACCTTTCCCAAGTGTAAAATGTATGCCTCTGCCAGTAGGTGATGAAGGCATTATGTTTTCAGGTTGTTCGTACGTCCGTGCATCCATTCGTGCAAGATTCTCATTAGTGCAATATCTCAAGAATGAGTGATTGTATATTTGTAGGATTTTTATGGAATTATCATTGTGACCAGCAGATGAGGTCACAAGGTCAAATGTCTGAAACAGATTTTCTTTTCTATAGATTCCTTATGTTTTAAAGTATATTTTAAGGGTATTTCTGGTATACAAATTAGTAACTAGACTAGACATCTTGAGGCACCCTGTCAGCGATGTTGGTGTCAAGTTCTACTTGTTTATTCGTATCATTCATTCATCAACACCTGCTTTGTCCTGGCCTATTCTGAGAAATAGAACCAGCTGTGTTCGTCAGAAAATATCATTAGCAGGTGCAAACATTTTCTGTGGGAGTAGGCGGGATTGGTAAACTTTCTGCTGGAGTGGACAGGACTTTGTTAAAAGGCCCACATGCACCTCTATTCCTATGTATACTACATCTGTTGCACTCCAGGAAACAAGATTTTCCTGTATAGTCCCTGTTAAATAAATAAATAAATAAATAAATAAATTAAAAAAATGAAACGACAAAATCGCATTCTACATCGAACATCAAGAATAGTCTATAGTCAGCCTCTTTTTCTAACCTTCTCTCCTGGCCAAATACTAAATAAGTGCTATATGAGTCCTATTTATAAAGAGGAAAGAGTGATAGCGGCCCCTTACCTTTACACCGGGGGCAGCTAGTCTCTCGTTAGCATTAACAGCTAGTGGTCTGGCCAGTCCCTGCGGCTGCTATAGTAATGGGATGGGTGGTAACACATGACTTGAGAACAAAAAACGTCATGAAGGAAAATAATGTAAAGAAGGCATACAATAATAGCCGGATGGAGAGGCTGCAGGTGGTTATGGTCAAGAAAAACAGGCCAGAGAGATAGAGAGAGGAGAGAACATGGGTTAGGGAGGGAGGGAGAGTTAAACCTATCCCAGACATATAAAGAGAAATGCATGCACAGACACACACACACAAGAACTCATTCATAAACTAATTTATAAACGAACACAGCCAAAATTAAATTAAAGGATAGAAGTTAGAGGATTGAAAAGTGGACAAGTGTTAGGAAATCTACAGATGTTACGAAGACGGTGTCAGTTTTATGAAATCAGGGAGTGTGCATCAACATCTGGCGAGACAAATTCTCTCCCGCTAAATAATACTAGTTAAAGAAAAAAAAATCACAAAATTTTTTGACTAATAGTCAGAATTTCGGGTTTAACGGGGAAATTCTATTGTGAATTACCTCGCTGGACGGTGAAAAACCAATAAGGTTGAGTTGTCCCTGTGGCTCTCTCTGAGCGTTACCCATAATGTCTCTCTCTGCCAGGGACAACCTTTTCTGCAGCTCCGCATTTACTGCCTGTAGCTCGGAGACCTTAATGAGAGAGAGAAAAGAAAAGAAAAAAAAAGCACGTAGAGAGAAAGAAATTCAGATGGAGAGACAGAGACAAATATACAAAGAGAGTCAGAGGGAAGGAACGAAAATAAAACCGATAATATATTTGCATGGCATTTGTAAGTCAGAAAAAAAAAAACAAGATAAAAGAAGTGAGAAAAAGAAAGCACAGTCAGCAGTGTAATAATGGTTTGCTTATTGAGATGATGTGAAGCTCACCTTCAACCTGAGCTGTTCCACAGAAAGATGCTGTAGCTCCTCCTCTTGCCCCTCCCCTATACATATACTCATATAGGACGTCTGCTCGCCGATCAGACTCAGCGTGTCATCTGAAATGACCATCGAATTACTATTAAAATCAACCTCTAGACTTTTTGGTAAATTTAGGGCCCTGACAGATCAAGACATCAAAGAACAAGCACCAATCAGGAAATTCAAATATTTGTGGACCTCTGTATAATAATAATATAATAATCGGTATCGGCCGATAAAGGCCATTTTTCACGCTACCGGCCATCGGCTGATAGTTTAGAAACATCCGATGATCAGGGCCGATTATATCCTGTCAATCAAAAGAGGGCGGGAAAACACATGGATTTGGTGCTGTGT
>JANDJT010000081.1:1492633-1510741 GCA_024331685.1 Stegophilus panzeri
GGGGGCAATACTAGCTTCTGAGGCCAAGAGTGTACTTACTTTTTCCACAGAAGAATATCACATCTATTGATATTTCTATTGAAGAAATGATTGAAAAAGCTTATTTTCCTTGTGGCTTTGTTCAAGTATATCAACTTTATTAAAAGGCACTGTTTCAAATATGATCAAATGTTTGCTTGCCCAAATATGTCAAAAAAGCCAATTATTTCCATGGGGTATACTTATTTTTTCACATGACTGTATATATTGTATGTACATGTGTGTGTGTGTGTATATATATAAAAAGCTCAGGGGTCCCTGGTTCAATCCTGAAGTTGGGTTACTGTCTGTGTTGCGTTTACTGAGAAGGCAAACGCGTGTCTGAGATGCCCTGTGATGGAATGGCATCCTGTCCAGGGTGTATTCCTGCCTTACACCCAGTGTTCTTGGGTTAGGCTTCAGCTCCACCACAACTCTCACAAAGCGTTACTAATAATGATTTATTCATGAATGAATGAACGAATACACCAATTATTGGGGTAAAGACAATACGACAATATTTATAACATCATCTCTGCACTGAAAAGCAACAAGGGTATGACTGATTAGTCTGATGCAAGCATTTTTCGGGCTTATCTCTAAATCTCATTACAAATCTAATAAATGGTAATGAGCGACATCTGTCTGTATTAAGACCATTCAGATCATGCATTATGATTCCAGTGAGTTTTTTCTGAATGCATTCTCTAAGATGCAGATCTAAAATGAGCTGGGTTTATCTGTTTGGAGATAGAACTTTAACATTTTTCAAATATTACACCAAAGACTTTAAATAATGAAGTAATAATAGCATCAGAGGAGAATAAAGTCATCCAAAGGAATTGATTTTCTCTATTTTACTCAGTTTTGACCCAAATAGAACCATGTATTACTGAGGTCACAATTTGTTAAATTTCCACCAAAAAAAACCAACAAAACCCAGATACTTTGTGGAGGCATATTGAAAGACTTTTATTTTTTTATTTTTAGAAAAAAAAAATTCTGGGGGTTTTTTGTAACTAAAATAATACTTTTAGTTGTCAGTTACGATGATGCTGCTAAATTTCCCACATTGCCTACCATTTTCTGAAATTGGCCACTTTTGAAAACACAAAAATCTTCTCAATTCAATGTGCACCACATTAAAATATAATAAAGGTATACCAGCAAAAGACTGCATTTTGACTACTAAATAAGCAAGTTAGCAGGTACGTATGTTCTATTTTGTGCATTTCTGTATATATAGCTACTGATTTCTATTCATTCTTGTTTTATTATTAATCCTTGCACATACAATCAGCTCCATAAGTATTTTGACAGTGACACAATTTTTGTAATTTTGCCTCTGTACACCACCACCTATGGATTTGAAATTACGCAGATGTGTTTAAAGTGTAGACTTTCAGCTTTATTCAAGATTCAAAGGGTTTAAGAAATATTGCATTAACCGTTTAGCAATTACAGCCATTTTCACAGGCTCAAAAGTAATTGGGCAATTGACTGATGGGCAGTTTCATAGTCAGGTGTGGCCTGTTTGCTCTTCATTTCAGATTAAGGAGATAAAAGGTCTGTAGTTGATTCCAAGTGTTGAATTTGTATTTGGTCGCTGTTCATGAGAACTCTCAATATGTCAATATATGATCCAAAGAGGTGTAGATGAAGGAGTGAAGGAATAAGTGAAGGAGGCCATCATTAGGCTGGGGGAAAAAAAAAAAAACCCCAGACCTATCAGGGAGATAGCAGAAACTTTCGGAGTGGCCAAATAAACAATTTATTACATTTTTAAAAAGAAGGTGTGCACTGGTGATCTCATCAAAGGCCTGGAAGATCACAGAAGACAGCTAGTGGATGATTCCTTTCCTTGTGGAAGAAAAACCCCTTCACAACATCTAGCCAAGTCAAGAACACTCTGGAGGAGGTAGGCGTATCATTGTCAACGCCTACAATCAAGAGACACCTTCATGAATGTCAATACAGACGATTTACCTCAAGATGAAAACTTTTTAGATTAGATTAGAGGTTTCTAATAAACCTATAAAAAAATAAAAATAAATAAATCTAACCAGTTCTGGTGCATGATTAACTTGTAGCAGAATGATGGGAAGAGAAGAGTATGGAGAAGGAAAGGAAGGGCTTATGATCCAAAGCATACCACATCATCTATCAAACATGGTGGAGGAAGTGTTATGGCATGGGTGTGTACGGCTGCCAGTGGAACTGTGTCACTGGTGTTTACTGATGATGTGACTGCTGATAGAAGAAGCAGGATGAATTCTGAAGCGTATAGAGTTATATTTTTTTGCTCAGATTCTGTCAAGTGTTTCACAGTACAGATGGATAATGACCCAAAACACACTGCGAATGCAACCCAAGAGCTTCTAAAGACGAAGAAATTAAATCTTCTTAAATGCCCAATGACCTCAAGCCAATTGAGCATGCTTTTCACTTACAGAAGACAAAACTGATGGCAGAAAGACCCACAAACCAGCAGCAACTGAAGGCAGCTGCAGTACAGGCCTGGCTAAGCATCTCAAGACAGGAAACTCAGCATTTGTTAATGTCCATGGGTTCCAGACTTCAGGCAGTCATTGACTGCAACAGAGTTGTATCCAAGTATTAAACACAATCCTAATACTTTTTGATTGTTAGCTTGTCCAATTACTTTTGAGTCTGTGAAAATAGAGGGACTCTAAAAAAAAAAAAAAAACAGGCTAAACGGTTAATGCCGCAAACAGCTGGCATTATCTTGATTGCTCAATTTCAAATCCATTGTGGTGGTGTACAGAGGCAAAATTACAAAAACGGTCACTGTCCAAATACATATGGACCTGACTGTATATGTGAGTGCACGTAATATACTGTGTATAGTTAAATGTAGCGATCGTTAGCGTCAGGTTTGGGTTTTTTTTTGTAAGATTTAAAATGCAGGACTAAATAAAGGAAAAAAAATCTATATTATGAAAATTAGATTAAACATCCATATGTACATACCTATGATCCACACACATTTAAAGTGGTCTTAATGTATATATTAACTGTAAAATTGACTTGATAAAGAGTTCAGTGGTATACAGTTGACACTTGAGGTGAACCTCATGTATTCACATGCAGCCTTTAAACTGAAAATTGGATTAATGGATTAAATGGATTAAAGCAACCATAATCCTATTTACACCATCTTGGATCTGAGGTCATTATTTCTGGACCTCTTCCCTTCATGGGTTTTCAGCATTCACTAAATAAAAGTAATTAAGAATGTTATGATGTACCAGCATGATCCTATACTAAGATACATAAATGAAAATTAAGTTTGTGGGCAGATAATGAATTTTAGCATACGCGTGTACCTTTAACGCTGATATAATACTGAAAGTCAAACAAGACTTTGTCCAAATTCCCATTTGAAATCCAGTAGTGCACAGGAAAGTGTATGAATCCTACCCAAACCTTACAGTCGTTTTCAGCAACAGCTGAAAACCCATGGCTTGTGTTGGCCATTCCTCTCCCCTTTCTTACTTACTCTGTCTCTCACTCTTCCATCACCTGTTTCTCACCATCTGAGTATGTTGTGTTTTGTGCAGTGTGTGACGGATTACAGCTGATGTCAAAATCTCACTTCCACTTGGAGCTACTGTTACAGAAGTAGGGGTGGACAAACGATAACGTCATTAGTTATCTCACTGGCCTAGTGAAAGCTAAAGTTTGTTGTTCAGTCCCATGTTTTCTGGTGCCAAGAAACCTCATTGATGAGGCTAAAAAGAGGTAACTAAGATCGTCAGATGACAGCAGCGAGCAACAAAAAAAATAAAAATAAACATATTCAGTAAAAAATAATCTATAAAATATATACGTACCTCCGGGGTTGGGGTTTTGAATCCCGCCTCTGCCCTGTGTGTGTGGAGTTTGCATGATCTCCCTGAGCTTTGGGGGTTTCCTCCGGGTACTCCGGTTTTCTCCGCAAGTCCAAAGACATGCACTGTAGGCTGATTGGCATTAACAAATTGTCTGTAGTGCGTGAATGTGTGTGCGATTGTGCCATGCGATGGGTTGGCACCCCGTCCAGTGTGTCCCCTGCCTTGTGCCCCGAGTTCTCTGGGACAGGATCCCGGCTCTCCGCAAGCCTATGTAGGATAAGCAGTGTGAAAAATGGATCGACGAATGAATAATTATAGTCAATATAGTATCTTCTGTTCCTTTATGCACTTTAATTATTAATCATGTGACAGTTAACATCAATGCTTCACTGAGATATGTGACTCAATTTCACAGATTTTCCATTGGTTTGATGTTCTGCTGCTTCTTAAAAGTACTTTTTTTCTTGTGTTTACAATTGTCAAAATCCACTACAGCGTAGTTTCCGAGCCCCAGACCTCAGGAGCGAGATGTCCATGCTCAGATGTCCATGTTTCGGTTACATCTGAGCTCCTAACACACATGAATCAAGTGACTAGTGTCATGTAGGTCATGATAGAACCAAAATATTGACCATCTAGTATCTCTGAGGGCATGCAGCTTCTGAACATGCTTGTGCTCTCTGATTGGCTGTTCTCACACTGCCACTGAACTCCAGGAAATTGGAAATGATCATTGAACGATCATTCTGACTCGGTAACCTGTGATTGGTTGTTGTGTGCAGGTACTCATTTCAGCAGGCACCAGCACAGCCATGCTACATCCTGCCGACATTTCCACCTGGCCACACCCCTTCCTACTGAGTTCCCGCCAACCGGCCTTGCGGCCCCACAGTACCAGGAAGTCCCACCCACTTTCCTACCTCAGGCCTTACAGCAGCAATACCTCATACAGCAGCAGCTACTGCAGCGCAGGTACACACACCACCGTAGCAACCCCTTAATCAAAAGCTACAGCAGTGCAGAGGCACATAGTGTACACACACACACACACACACACACACACACACACACACACAGAACAGCAGCTCAGGTATGCACATATTTACAGTAGAAAAATACATAGCGTTGTCACATTATATCACATAATATTAAAGATCGCATTTTTAATTAAATTTTTTTTATGACAGACGTACACAAGAGCGTGTTCCTCTCAACACACACCGGTTACGCCCAGGATATGATTATTCCCCTCCCATGCACATTCCTCAGCCAATCACACAACAGCCCAGATACCTAGCAGAGGGCACAGACTGGTGAGTTTTAGACACATGCACACACATTCAGACATACATATACGTATAAGCACTGTTGAGTGAGGGGCACTGATCAGCACTTGCTGCCTCTAACGCTCGTCATGGACGTTATGTTTTTCTGTCAGGGACCTGAGCGTGGACGCGGGTTTGTCACATCAGTACTCGCTGCAGCAGATTCCACAACCCTACCAGCACTACTTAGCCTCTCCCAGAATGCACCACTTCCCCCGGAATACTTCATCAACGCAAGTGGTGAGTACTAAAGTGTGTGTGTTTAAGAGAAAGGCAAGTGGGAGTAAAAGAGCACGACTGTATTTGATGTGGGAAAATTTATCCGATATAGGGAGAGTAGAAAAAAAAAAACCTTGCTCAACTAAAAGTACTATTTGTAAAATAAAATAAGTAAAAAAAAAAAAAAAAAAAGAGAAACCTTTGGATTTTACGTATTTATGTGTGTTTGAGCGTCAGCTGAGCGTCTTTTACCAGCAGACATTGTCAAAAAGCAGTTTTACAGAAATCCAGGTGTAGAATCGGGTCCTTATTGAGCAATCCAATGTCCAACAGTGGCAAGAAAACAAACTCAGGGGAGCCGATCCTCTTCTGGGTGACACTAGATGGGATTATAAATCATTGTTCTTCCTCAACTGTTTACTGTGTTGAAAGTATGTTCATTATGAGCGTCTTAATCTTTATAATTAAAGCATCAGTTCTTAGGTACAAGGCTAGCGTATCCAATGAACATGGACAAGATTTAACCATACACCGTTTTTGGGAAGTGCAAGTTTTAGGGTGTCCGTACAGAAACATTCACAGCAGCAGAACGTGAGTCACGAGTACTCACAAGCAGAAGCTCCAAGCAGAAAGAAAGACTTTATTTGTCACATATAGATTACAGTACAGCGTCATTCAGCACCCATGGAGTATAGTGAATTAAGGGCCTTGCTCAAGGGTCCAACAGTGGCACCTTGGTAGTGCTGATCAGTACCTCAAAGCCACTGAGCCACCACTATGACATGTGACAATAACTATGTGCCGTGGCTATTTCTCTGTTGGTTAACCGTGAACTGTGCTCGAGTGTGCAGGTTGTCCATGAGGTAAGGAATTATCCGTATCCCCAGCTGCACCTACTGGCTCTGCAGAGTTTAAGCCCCAGCCGACATGCTTCTGCTGTACGGGAGAGTTATGAGGTAACGCACGTACACATGCGCCTTATGTGACACACTTAGTAAACAAACTAATTAAAATGACCACGTTTAAAGTAGCACATGCTGATAACCGTGTGTGTTAGGAATTGCTTCAGCTGGAGGATCGTTTGGGCAGCGTGAGCCGAGGAGCCATCCAGACCACCATTGAGAGGTTTACCTTCCCTCACAAGTATAAGAAGGTATACACACACACACACACACACACACGAACACTTTGCAAATAAATGAACAAATACACATAAATCGACAACTCTTCCCATATTGTCCATCATCTTTTAACTATATTATTGTGTTTGCAGCGGAAGCCGTCGGACATGAAGCTGTGTGATGATGAGGAGGAGTCTGACTTGGATGAGAAATGCACCATCTGTCTCTCCATGCTGGAGGATGGCGAGGACGTCAGGTATGAAGTACACTCTCAAGAGTGCAAACTATCTAATTCTCTCTTATATATATATATATATATATATATGAGAGAGAGAGAGAGAGAGAGAGATTTATAGACATTTTCATGTCATTTGTCAGTGCACATCTCAAACACCATGCCTTTTTGTCTAGCTTTCTCTTGCCCAAGCCAGCTGCTCAGTCAGTTGTTTATTTATTTTTTTAAGACATCCAATCAAATTCACATCAGTGTCAAACAAAACAGCACACAACCATGCTAATTGGTCTTGCATTAATTGGCACAGTGCACACCACCTGCGACCTGTTCCATTTTAATTACAGTTACTCTTCAGCACTGCAGGAATACTTTTCACTCCCCAAAGAGCTAGGCTTGACTCAAACAATTTTGAAAACCAGCTGCTGCTTAAGTTTACTCAAAAGTTAGAAAACTTTGTTTAAGATGAACTTTATGAACTAAAGTTACAATGAATGGAAAAATGTCTGGAGTGTTCGGTTTTGAGCAGTTGAAAATATTGACATTTTCCTCTTGAATGCTTCAGTATGTTTAAAGGTAGATACGATTTGACGTTCAACACTCATGCTTTTACTTATGTACAGTTTGCATTCCTGTTCATTTTGAAAATTTTATCCAAGGTGACACAAGGAAGTCAGGATCCAGTCCTAGTATATGACTGAACAGTTAGGTTAGGGGCCTTGCTCAAGGGTAACAGTAGCTCTCTGGATCTTCACATTCTTCTCTCTCTCTCTCTCTCTCTCTCTCTCTCTCTCTCTAGGCGATTACCCTGCATGCACCTCTTTCATCAGGTGTGTGTGGATCAGTGGTTGGCCACCAGCAGGAAGTGTCCCATATGCAGAGTGGACATCCAGACACAGCTCACACCTGAGAGCTGAAATACACACACACTGACTCAGTTCACGTTTATGAATTGAAGCACATAGACATACAAACACAGCTCAGAAATGAGCACAGGAACACAAACCTCATGCCAACAGTTTAAAGACATCTACTCATAGACACAAAACCCATTTATACTCATGCCATCAATAAGTCTAAGGTAGACAAACACACACACACATACACACAGACTCTCTCTCTAGTGTACATAGTGGCCTACACTACATCTGCCTATATACACAGGGTCAGTTAAACATTATACCTTACATGTACAACAGTCTCTCTCTCTCTCTCAAACACACACACACACACACACACACTCATACATACACTTTACTGAGACAATTCAGACTCTGTTACTGTTCTCTGTCATGCACACACAGGTTTTAGAGTAATGTAAGGATGATATTAAGAGTAACCTGTCTGTGTGTGTGTGTGTGTGTGTGTGTGTGTGTATTAGTAGCATCTCTGTGTGTGTGTGTGTGTTTGTGTAATTCTAAAGCCATGCCCCTAATGAAAGACTTTATACAAGCTCTAGTCAGGGTCTGCAAGACTCCAAGCTTGCAGACAACACACACATATGCTTAACTGCTGCTCGGGAGCAGGTGTGTGCGCATTTCTTTCATGCTGCAGCTATTTCAGTAGTGTGTATGTGTGGAGACAACATACCTTGTGTGTGCGTGTGTGTGTGTGTGTGTGTGTGTGTGTGTGCGCTTCAATGTGGAGGATCATAGACATTAGTTAGCTGTGCACTAACATTCTTATAGAAAAGCCAAAATTACACACACACAAAAAAAAAAAAAACCAACAAAGAAAAGAAAGCAAAAAAAAAAATAAAAATAACAGAAGCATCTGTCAGAATTTATTTAAATGAGGGTGGGGCGGAACACAAAGGTCTCCAATCCGAGAAGTTAGGAGACAAGGGGAGATTGTGATTGGTGGGTGTGTAGATAGGGGATGGGGCTCTCCAGTGTAGTAGCTGCATGCCTCTGTGTTTGGGCTGTTCTGTAATTGTATGCGTGAGTGTGAGTGTGTGTGTGTGTGTGTGTGTGTGTGTGTGCGTGTGTGCACGTGTGTGTGTATAGGACTGTGTGTCTGTGAAAAATAATTCTGCATGAGTGTAAATTAGCCCCTTTAAGCTGTGATGATCTGTAACACTAGCAGACTGATGTAGCGCGTGTGTGTGTGTGTGTGTGTGTGAAACCCTGCCATGATCTTTGACCCAAAATGCCTACTGAAGAAGCACATGCGAGCGTAGCTACAGCGCCCAGCCTCTCTCTGGTGCTTTATTGCCATGGTTAAACTATTTATTATTGGTATTTAAACATGCAGTGTTTTGAGGGGGGAGAGGGGAGGGGCAGCAGAGCTTGTACATTAAACTGTGTGTGTTTTTGTTTTGTGCGTGACGGGTCTCCCCTCGTGGTCGCTATGCTGGTTGCTATGTTGGTTGCTATGCTGTATTGCTAGAACAACTGTTTTAGAATGTGCTGTGATGGAGGAGCATCCACCAATTGCATGCAAGCAAGGGGACTGAACAAGGATTGAGGGTTGTTAACTACTTTTATTTTTCGTATTGCTTCTCTCTTTAACTTTGAACATTTCCATTGACTGAAACTGGCATGGTGCATGACCACCACCTCCTCGGTCCTCGGTTTGATCCTGACCTTGGACTACTGACTGTATGGAGTGTCACATGTTCTCCCCGTGTTTACACCGGCTTCTGCCAGATTCTCTGGTTTCCTCCCACCTTCCCAAAACATTCCGGTTGGTGGATCGGCTATACTAAATTGCCCCTAGGTGCGCATGAGTATGTGAATGTGCGTGCACGGTGGCTGGCGATGGACTGGTGTTCCGTGCAGGGTGTATTCCCACCTCATTCTCAGTGTACCTGGGATGGGATCTGGATCCACCGCGACAATGACCAGAATAAAATGGTTACTAAGGAATGGATAAATGAGCAACGTTTAATTATTATTTTTTTAAATTGTAGTCAAGTTTTTACTCTTGTGTAACAGGACAACCAATAAAGCAGCAGAAATACTGTAACTGTACATGCTCCACTTGATCCCGAAACTCAAGCCTCTCACTTAGTTCAACTCAAACAGATCCATGACACAGATATTCATGTCATATTACAACGTAAATGGCCTTCACACTAATCCTCCTCTTTTTTTATTATTTATTTATTCATTTTTTTTTTATTATTATTATTTTTTTTTTTTTACAAAAGTGCTTCCCAAAAACTCAATTTTTCTTGCTGCCAAGGAGGTTTTCCTTTGAACTCGATCCCTTCCTCTCCAGCCTCGCTTCCTGTGTGCTGATTGGTGGATGTTGGCTCGTGTTGATAGTTTACACAGGGTTTTGTCCGTTGAAATGCCTTAAGTATTTAACAATCATAATTTATTACTAACTGTAGATATTGTGGGTACATATTTAATTTTGTATAGTTTTTGTTTGGTTTATTTTGTTGTGATTTTGAACCATATATATTTTTTTTTATTTATTTAGAGAAAACACATAAATGGAGTAAGACTCTTACCTCATGTTTGAGTTGGTTTTGCAGGAATGCTTTTCGCATGCGGGTGGTCGTGTTTGTGCGTGTTTCTTCCTTGGTGCTGTGACCTCACTGACATTCCGCTTGCTGACTGACCATATGCGGTGGCGGAGTGCGAGTGCTCTGGGTTTTGAGTCGCTGTCCTGTTTGCACTCTTAGTTTTCTCGGGGCCACCCTCTCACTGGCATATTTCCTACCACTCTGGCAATCTCCATGATATTTGCCTCTAATTGTCTCGCTCTCTTTTTCTTAATCATGTTTTGTTCTCACTCTAACGCTCTCTTCCTGTCCTCACATTTCCTCGTTTTCTCAAGCTCTTTCTCTTCTTATTTCTCTCTCTTTTGTTCTTTCTGCCTCACATTCTTGCACTATCTTCACCGGTCAATGCTTTTCCTTTTCCTACTCGAGCAACTCCTTTCTCAGAGGCATTCTGACAACCCCTATCTCTCTTTCTCTTTCTCTCTGTCTGCCAGAGGACATCAGCATTCTGTAGTGCAGGGTCAGGATTAACATTAAAAGCACAAATGATTTTTTTTAAAACTGCATGTTTTACTCAGGTTTGAATATATTACACAACAGAAGTAGAAATGTACAATTAAAATAAAAAGCACAGATATTCTACTACTAATATTTCAGAGGATTCATTTTTTTTGCTGCTGCTTGCATCGAATAAGAAAAAAAAAAAAAAAAAAAAAATTCCAGAAGGTGCCAGTGACAGGGGTGCCACATGCTGTCCAGCTGTGGGTGGTTTGTTTTTTTTGTTTGTTTTTTTTTGTTTTGTTTTGTTTTGTTTGTTTTGGTTTTTTTACTAGAGGATTTTCTAGCAGAAAAAAAAATTAGAATTCGATTATTTATCATTCATATTAAAGCAATAGCGCCTCCTGCTGAAGAGACTGCTGTTAGATGTCTGGTCAAGTAAAAAGCTCTGCGTAAAATTATCTTTTGGTGGAATTTTTGTACCTTATTTATTACTACTACTAATAATGATTTTAAAAAGTCGCATCGCTAAACCCAAACTGTTTTGTTTGTTGTTTGTTTTTGTTTTGTTTTTCTTTAAAAGCTTGTACATTATCCTTTTTGTATGTGCTCTTTTTTTTTATAATAAAAAAATTAAAAAAATAAAAAAAAAAAAAAAAAAAAAAAAAAAGTCTACTGTCGGTAATTATACAGTGGGGTCCAAAAGTGTGAGACCACATTGAAAATCTGGGAATAAAATATATATATATATATATATAAATAAACAGAAGGGTTTGGTATTTTGAAATTTTTAAACAAAGAATATAAATACTCAAGATTCTGCACTATTTCTAGATCCCCATTTATGCAAATTAGAAGCATTTTCATTAGTGGTCTCAGATTTTTGGACCCCGCTCTATGTACAAGGTACACATGTTTGGTAGGTGTATCTTAATAAGCAGCTTCAGTGTGTGTATTATGCCAGAAGCTGGTGTCTGGCTCTGCATCTCGTTTTCAGCAGGTCATAACAGCAAAAGCGTGCTCTACTAAGTACTACAGATACTCGCCATGAAAGGGTTGAATAATATTTTGACTGGAGAAATCATTATAAGTTGCATTTTCAGTTGAATTTGGGGAAACCACTTGAAGCATTCGTTGTGATGAACTTTTTCAATTACTTTTGTTTGATTTGTTCATTGCAAACAGCTGAAAGTCTGTAAATTGTCTGTCTGTGTTTAAGTTGCAGTATTTGGGTTAGATTCGACTCTGAAGCCGGGTCTAAACCTGCCAGACAAGCATGCTGTATTGGCATTGGCATAATTGCACATTCTGTGCAGGGGATGTCCAGATGAGACACTGAGTACCTAAAATTATCCATACAAACACGCTGAGCACATGATATCGTCCATCTACAGCTTCCCGGGGACTCTGACAACTGCTACATGAGAGTGAGTCTTGTAGCATGGCTCAATTACCCAGTCAGTTTATTGTGAAAGAACAAATGGTCCATTATTTGAAGGGTAAACCAACTCCAGCCCTAGAGCGCTAGCAATATGTAGCCAGAGACATGCTAGTAGGTTCTATGGCATGGCATGTGGAATACTCCGAACAGCCCAGTGGGGAGAATGAAGGGTGAATGGGGAGAAAAAGTTACTCCAGTCCCAGTATTGTAGCTTAGCAGGTCTACTATCAGTACTGAAAATATGTGGCATAGTTACAGGAAATCCACTCAGCCATGCATATGGAATGTAGTCATAGGGCTGCTGGTCAGCTAGATGGCATAAGATGGAGGATATAGCCTTTGAAGAGAGTACTGCTTACTCAGTTTGAAGATAACTGGTAAACAGCACAGTGATTGATAGCTAATAAGGCTATTGCTCGGGGAAACATAATGGGTTAAAGCTAACTCAAAGCTACAGGGTGTCTTTGAGTTCCATAGCATTTCACAAGAAAAACACTTGTAATGTATTAAAAAAAAAAAATACACTCACTGTTGCAGAGAAGATTAGAGGAGGCTATCATCAGCTTTGAAGGACTTGTTAGCTGTAGCTCTGACAGCAGTAACACGCTGTTAAGCCAATAGTTTCATATGGTGTAAGTGGGGTCTAACATGTGTACAAGGTGAGAAAAAGAATAGGAAAGATGGCTGTATGACAGTGGTATTTACTGCAAATAATGCATCACTTTATGACCTTGCTGGAGTACGCACACACACACAAACACACACACACATACACATACACACACACACACAAACACACAAGAAGGTATCCAGGTGAAATAGAACTACTGTTCTTTAATATAACTTTTTTATATACTCACTACTGCAATATGTTATTAAACTACTGCACAAAGAAAAACAAAAACTTCCAAATGTAGGTATACTATATGGCCTAAATCTTGTGGACACTAATGATCACACCCATATATGGGCGTTCCCCAAACTGTTCCCACAAACTTGGAAACCCACAATTGTATAAGATGTCTTTGAACTGTATGCTGTAGCATTACAATTTCCCTGACCAGTGCCTGTGGCTGAACAGGCAAATCCCCACAATGGAATGGAATCTTGAATAACATGTTCAAAACGCATATATGGTGTGATGGTGAGGTGTCCACAAACTTTTGGCCATATAGTGTATTTATAGAAACAGAAACATCAAATGTACACACATAGTTACATACTCTATTATTGTATCGGTTCAATATGTTGTGTGTATTTATGTTCTGTGTGTGTGTGTGTGTATGTGTGTGTGTGTTAGGTTTCCAAGCTGCACAAAATTCAGTGATCTTCAAAAACTGAGGTTTAGAGGCCAGTGGATGCAACATTAGCTATGAAGTGACGTTTTTAATAGTTTCAATGAATGCTGTGACAGTATGATAATCATTATACTGAACATCACAATTTTCACAATATTTAAGAATAGAATACTACATGATATAGAACAATAATAACAATAAAATTCTTTATATAAATATTTGAGGTTTTTTTTCTAAATCATGGCATACTGTCATATTCATCTACGATCACACCCCTAATCACAAATTGAGGACTGAATTTTTTAAAAACTGTTTAGAAATGTCATTTATTTGTGCATACGTCTGTAAATACTTCTTAAGGCTATATTAAATATGAACATTTAAATGGAGATATTTAGCCTTTTGTGTTGTTTCCACTGAGAAAATTGACACTGTTCAGGTAAGTCATGGCCTTGCACACTACCAAACTATAATACGTTTGTAACATGCTGCAGTGCCGTCCTCTTCCCTTGCCCAAATCTCTCCAGGCCATGCCCATCAGCTCTCCGTCCACTGAGGCTGAGGTGAACAGGAAGTTATAGCAGCAGGGGTTATAGCGCACGTGACGTTCTCCAGAAAAGCGTGCGCTATGAGTAGCCACAACGCCCGCTGCTCTTGCGCACAGTCCAATCAAGACATCTGATGGGAGAGCCAGAGCTACATCCTTAGACGCCACATAAACTTTACGCACTACGTCCTGCGACATCAGGAAGGCAGGGCCAGAGCAGTAATCGGGGAAAGACCGGTCTGGATAGAGGTGGAAGGAGACATAGTGGGGTTTGTTATAATTTCGTTCAGGTGAAGCATTATGAATGACCCTGCCCAGGTACAGATCATCAGGGTGGGTACGGAGCGTAAGCAAGTAGGTGCCAAGTGCCGGAACGTTTAAAAAAACCGAATCCTCTGTCAAAACCACAAATCGGGCTTGCGGACAGAAAAGCAGAACCCAACGCAGAGCTAGCTTGACCTGATCCCAGTGATCTCGTGACAAACGGCCTTCACACTGTACCATGTCGCCATAACGGACAGACTCTTCCCACACCACCCGATGCTCTGTCTCCAAGGTGGATGGATTTAGAAAGAACAGCGTCCGAACTGCCACGTCCTGCACCAAAGTCTGATTGGCCCACGAGCTTCTGATTGCCTCTCGCTGGCTGGCATTATCTGGGTCACTAAACACAATAGTGAGAAAAAGGAGGTCTTGGTGATTAAAACAGTGCTTGGAGCTAATTGGGTAAATCTGTGAGGAGTTGGGCAAGGTATTGCTCAGATCCAGCTTGCGTGCACGGTCACGGAGCTCAAGTACAGCACGGTCGGTATAAGCGGCTGGAGAAGACTGAAGCAGGAACTCTTCCACGATGTCACCACCAAACAACAGCGCGTGGAACAGCACAACATTACAGAGCAGGAAACACCACTGATGGGTGTGCAGCCTGAACACACAGACCTGAGAGGAGAGAGATCAATTATTTACGTATTCGTTTATACATTATTTATAGTTCATAAAAGAGAACTAAAAATGTGAGAACTAAAACTGACAGAAGATCAAGAGATAAGAGAGAAAAGCCACATTTACTTACAAATCAGTATCTCAAAACATGACAAAGAGAAGAAAATCTAAGGTTGGGCATTGTATTGTTAAGTGTATTTAGTAATGTGTTTTGTTACAATATATAAATAGGAACTTATTCATAATACATTTAGAATGCTTCCTGAAAAAAACCCTCAGCTGTGCTGTAACATCATTGTACTAGTACCACCATATGGCTCTTATAATTCATAGTATGATTAGTTCTGTAAAAGGGACAGATGTAGCTCAGTGTGTAAGATATTGGATTACTGCTTGGAAGGTTGTGAGTTCAAATCCCAGCACCTCTAAGGTGTCACTGCTGGGCCCTTGAGCAAGGCCCCTAATCCTCAACTGCTCAGATGTATAAATGAGATCAATGTAAGTCGCTCTGGATAAGGGCATCTACCAAATGCTGTAATGTCATTTTTACTACAGAGACTGTTCCTCAGTGTTAATGATCTGCAGTTTTCGTTCTCTTTCTGCTGGATGGTGAATATGGTAACACAATTTTCCTCTTTACATCGACTCGCCAGGTATCAATGTGAATGGACTAGAAATCAAGCTGTTTAAACAAACTTACTATTTACTGTATCATTAATACATCTGGATGATCTAGCCTAATTTGCATAGAGAAAAAAAAAAAAAGATCAATACTGGTGCAGTATACGCTTATCACTTTGCTTTGAACTAAGAATAATATGCTCATCAGAAACAAATAAAAAGACAAATTAGACGAATAAAGCAATAAGTACCTAATACCTACTCAAGTGTTTTAAACAATGAATTAGACAAGTGTAAAAATCCATTTCAGTGACTGAAGATATTTGTTACACAAAAAAAAAGTATTTTTGAACACGGATGGAAGTAATGTTAACCTCACACCAAAACAAATGGAGCACAAAGTGACACGAAACAGAACAGAACCGACCCGAAGACAACAGCATTTCCAAAAAAGTAACTGTATTCTGAAAACTACCTTTTCAAAGTGCATCATGGACTGAATACAGATTTGTCAGTTTTGCATTTTCATTATGTATCACAAAATAATTAATTGGATTCTGTTACAGCCTAACCGTGAGAAAGGCAAAAATGAATAGGAAATACATGAGTGTTGGAAGATAAGTTCTAGAATTAGTGAGATCAAAGGAACAACTTTGATAAGGTTTTCCTCACCCGCATGATATCCCATGAAAAAATACTTTCTCCTTTGTCTCTGTTGCTTCGTGACCTTCTTGGGCTCTCTACCTGTTCAATAGTGTGTGTGTGTGTGCGTGCATATATATATATATATATATATATATATATGTGTGTGTGAGCACATACACATTCAGCATTCACCTGAGCCCTGTTTCCATGTAAGCTAACACCAGACAGGTTACACTATACCTTTCTGGATACAGAAAGGACAGGTAGCTCCGAGTCATTAATGAATTAATGAGGATTTAATACAGCTAAGTTAACAGCAGATCACTCAGTTAGGCAGTGTGTCACAGTGGGAAGTCATAACTTGTTTTAGAGTATTAACTTAATTTGACTTACATGCGGTGAGCTCAACATATGGCACTTATAATTCATAGTAGGATTAGTCCTTGTAATTATAGGATTATGAGGAACAGAAAAAGCTACTTCTTCAATAAGATGGCACTAAAAAAAAGCAGCGTTGAAAATGTTTTTATTAGACATTTCACCTAATACCATTCCAAGACATCACCAGCGTTGAATTAAAAAAAAACTGTCCACCATTCATTTATTCATTCATTCATTCGTCTACGGTAATCACATTATCTTTGTCACGGTCATAGTGGATTCGGAGTCTAATCCTGGGAACACTTGGTCGGAGGCAGGATTACACCCTGGATGGGATGCCAGTCCATCGTTGGGCACCATGCATGCATACAGTCATACAGCCTTTCGCACGTACAGGTGATCTAGTGTAGCGATCCACCTACAGGCCTTTTTTGGGAGCTGGGAGGAAACCAGAGAACATGCAGAAACTCCACACATACTGTAAGCAATCTCAGGATTGAACCAGGGACCACCGAGCTGTGACATGGAAGGCAACCTACTACACCATCGTGCAGCCTCCATGTAAAATAATCAAAACAATTTTTTAAATTATTATTACAGTTACTATTTTCCACTTCATTTAAGTATAAGATTTTGGAATATCTCTCTCTCTCTCTCTCTCTCTCTCTCTCTCTTGCTGCAAAATGCATTTGTGAGCTAGTTGTGAAAGAATGTTTCATAATGTGAATTGTGTTGTGTCCTTATCCAGACAAATCTGAAGGCTATGAGAGACAAGTAATATAAGTTCAACTGGAATTGAGGGGTGAGCCATTTGAGAGCCAGTCCTGACTGAGTGTGAATGTGTTGAAGGAGAGAGAGAGAGAGAGAGAGAGAGAGTAGTTAAGTAATGTCACAACCTGAAGAGTTGGAACAATACAATGACAAAGTAAGTTCAGTTGATAAGTACATCGTATGGGTGACTCAGTGAGCGTTTGTGTGTAAGTGTGTGTGTGTGTGTGTGTGTGTGTGTGTGCTGAACAGTGCCATCTGCTAAATCCAAGGTAAAAATGATTTTCAAAGTTTCACATTTTGAAAACATTTAGCTTTGAGTGATGGTGTATAAGTGACATCTAAGATGTGTACAAAGGATTATTATTATTATTATTATTATTATTATTATTATTATTATTATGTGGAGAAGAATGTACTTTTAAAAATGCTTGCAAGCTGACTCACTGGTTTCCTATTCCCAGTATAGCTTCATTACCTATGCTATGTAATAATGACTCAGATACCTTATTTAGTTCATTATAAATCCAGTAGAGACGTTTTTGTGATTCAGATCCTAAGTGAGTTTACAAGTGAGCTCAGTGTAAATGTATAAACCCACTGCATAGGGTATACTGTACACTGTAATACTGACTGTTACATTTAGAAATAGTGAATAGAGATATATTAAAGGTGCATTATAGATATAATAAAGATATAATAAAGGTGCACTATAGATATAATAAAGATATAATAAAGGTGCAC
>JANDJT010000081.1:1517113-1550721 GCA_024331685.1 Stegophilus panzeri
AAAATTTGCCTACAGAACGATTAAAACAAATTGCTACCCAGGAACAGCATTCAAGACCTGGTCTTTACCCAAAGATAAAGTTTCTTCGGGATTTTCATGACAAATTGTCATTGGAAAAAAACAAATAGCTTTTTGACCAGTTGTGAAATCAGGTAAAGTGGTTAAAAATATCAGTAAGAATGACCAGAACCATAATAGTTTCAAAAATCTGGAACAGCTGTAAATTTCCCAGGATGCATAAGCATACTGCCATCCCAGTATAGTGGTGTAAGTGGTGAGGGATGCAAAGAACCGCAAGATGCTTGGATTTGTCTCAAAATCATGTATTAGTTATTAGTAAGCTGTTTGAAAGACTTGAACTTCATCACTTGAACTTCACCAAGCCTCATTTAATAAAGGATCTTGAATTGTTATCTTGGCACAGGGGTCTAATCTAATATCCCCCTATATGTGTCGGTGGCTTAGTGGTTAGCACGTTCGCCTCACACTGCCAGGGTCGGGGGTTCGATTCCCACCGTGGTCCTGTGTGTGTGGAGTTTGCATGTTCTCCCCGTGCTGCGGGTACTCCGGTACTCTGGTTTCCTCCAAAGACATGCATGGTGGACTGAGTGGCGTGTCCAAAGTGTCCGTAGTGTATGAATGTGGTGTGTGAATGTGTATGTGATTGTGTGCCCTGCAATGGATTGGTGTACCCCGCCTTGTGCCCGACGCTCCCTGGGATAGGCTCCAGGTTTCGGCGTGACCCTGAAAAGGATAAGCGGTATAGAAGATGTATGGATGTGTTTGCAGCATTCACTGGAAGAGACTTAATGCTTGTAATACCTCCCAGGATTTTATCAGGTTATTAATTATGATGTGGCAACATCAGTTATGATGTAAATGCTTTTTCTGTACATAGAAATACTGGGTTAAAATAAAACTTAGTAAAAACTATTGCATCCCCATTGATTAAGCTCAGAATATCGATCATAGCATGTTTGATTTTTTTAAACATCATTGTTGCTCATGTGCAATGGACTACTGGCATCCAGTGTTCCCAGTATAGACTCCAGATCCACAGTGACCCTTACCCGGATAAAATGGTTACTGAAAATGAATGAATGATTGAATGAATGAATGAATATATTAAAAAACCGGTGTGGAGTTGGCCATAATCAATGCTTAATGATCACATTACTCATAACTACTATAAACATGAATTACGACAGCATGAAGTTAGTATTAAAAATATGCATATACTGTAATAAGTGGGCATTTTGTGTTGTGCTGTCATTGTATCCTGCTTAAAGTATTTAAAACGTATGTAAGTGATTTTTAGAGATCACTTCAATTGAACTGCTAAAAAATAAACCTGTCACTATCCTACAGCAACTAAACCTTTTAACTCAGTATGGCTGTTTTAACCAATCAGCAAACTTTTCTACAAGAGGCTTGCCTTGCCAGTTATTTTGAGCTTGCATGAACATCTCATAGAAAGCTTGACTGTAAATGAACTGGAAGCCAAGTGATCCTGATGGGTTCCACTGGTCTTGCAGCCATCTACCAATCCAGAAGTGACATACAGAGGCCATGTTGGTTTCAGGCTGATGCAAAACAACGTATTGGAAAGGTGTTGTGAGGTGAAGCTGATGTGTGTTCACAGTGATGTGCACACGTATCATTTAGTGCTGCCCAAAAGCATAAAAAAGGCGGCTGTTAGTCCCCACACCCACACGGTAATTTTGAGAATTGGCGAATGAGTCAAGGTTGATATGTTCAAGCTGGGGTTGTGCCAAACGTTCCCCAATTTTCTGTTATTAATAACAAGCTGTAATTTTATATGGTTCATTATAATCCCATATCTGGACACCTGGAGATAGATAAAACACAACATCAGTTAATCGTTTGTTTCTGTTGCTCAGGCGTTTGTGATGTACGATGGTGTGGTGATGTGTGTCATTCCATGAATATTAGCTGTTGTAGCCACTCCCAGCGTGTCCCTCATCATCTTGTCGAGCAGTTAGACTGGTCAGCATGGGGATATCACTTCATATTAGTCCGTATTAGACGACTATGCGATGCGGTATCCAGAAGCATCTGTGCGTCTTGTGGATGATCTCTGCAAAGAGCATGTCTGAGGAGCTGTTCCGTATAATATCAGGAGTTGGAATGCCAGAAGAGATCCTAACTGCTCATTGCTTTAATAAGATGCTTAATAAGAAAACATTATTCATAAGTTAAAATTAGGATAAATGGTTGAAAGCTTTATTATTTGTTTTCTGGATGGAACCACAGGCCTCCACAGGGTTTTCTCTTTTGAGTATTACAAACTCTGGCAATTTTGGTGGAGTGAACTACATACGAATAAATATAATCCACTCATTGGTGCGTCCAGAAAATCAACTTAAACACGTGCATAACCCATCTCTGAGTAACTTTCCTCCTATAAATAGTGATGTAATGACTTCATTGGGAAAGTCCACAAATATACTTTAAAGAACAGGACTGGTGGTCAGGTCTAGACTTTCTGACAGGATATTAAACTGATCCGTGGAGAATCAAATTGGTGTACACTGACAAATAAATATATTTTTTTTTATCTCCACATTAAAATTATGCATCTTGATGATGATGATGATGTGTGTGGTGTCTTTGTAGGGTACATGTGGAGTTCTATGTGAACGAGAACACCTTCAAGGAGAGACTCAAACTCTTCTTCATTAAAAACCAACGCTCCAGTAAGTTGCCATTATATCTGGCTGTTTTAGCCTTGTGTAACCTTCTTCTTGTACGTATGTTATACGAAAAGACCCTTGTGAACCCTTAGGTCTCGATTTCTTAACGTACGGTTCCTAAAATGTAAACAGACGTCAGAAATAAGGCATAATGTACCTGCTGATAACCATATGGACTATTACCTTGGAGGGGTATATTTGGTGATAATGGCCAGTTGTTATGACTTTATACTGCTTGTTATTTTGACAGAGAAATATACCTTTGAACCTGACTGTACGTAGTTACAAAAATGTTTGACATGGATTAGCCTCCATAGCAAGAGTGTCACTAGTTTTTCAGATAATGACACAACCTTTCATCTGAATTTTGGGCTGTTTGGTCATGCAGGTCTGCGCATCCGAATCTTTAACTTCTGTCTGAAGGTTCTGACGTGTGTGCTTTACATCATACGCGTGATGACCGATAACCCAGCTCATCTCCGCAACACATGGTTAGAATGTGTTTGTGCATGTGTGTGTGTTTGTGTGTGTGTGTGTGTGTGTGTGTGTGTGTGTGTGTGTGTGTGTGTTCACTAAAGTATTCCATTTAAATGAAATGCTCTTTAAAAGATGTCCTAATATAAAAAAATTTTTACCAATCTATGTTTATCTACCAGTCTATCTATCTATCTATCTATCTATCTCTGTTTCACTCCAGTATGAAATGCAGCAACACTTCTCAGAATGATGAGATAAACTGGTGAGGGTATATCACTTAATCACTCAAAAGAATCATGTTAATCAAAATAGCATTAGATGAAAATGTATAATGTATGACACGCTTTCTTTTTTTCCACCCCTCTCTCTCTTTCTCTTTCATTCTGTTTCTGTATGTCTCTTCTATTCTTTCCCAGGGAGCTAATCTTGTGGGTGGATAGAAAAACTCCTGTGTGGGCAATTCAGGTAAGCTGGAGATTGTGAATGTCTATGGGTTGGTGCAATAAATATGTAATTTAACTGCTTACGTTTGATCTTCCTGTTTTGTATTGTGTTGTTGTACTTGGTAGGTGATAGTAGCATCAATCAGTTTCCTGGAGGCCATGCTGCTCATGTACCTCAGCTACAAGGTAGATGTGTGTGTGTGTGTGTGTGTGTGTGTGTGTGTGTTAAGACTGTAGTTAAAAATATGCAAAAAAAAAACAACAACCTGTGATTATAATTGTTGACATTATGAATACAGGATGTAATGTGATATAATTGCCTGCTTCATTTGTAGTGAAAGTGTGTGTGTGTGTGTGTGTGTGTGTGTGTTTGATGAATCATGAGGTGAAATTAATTTCGCATGCAGAAACTCTCATCTGGAGCGTTTAAGATTTGACAGGATGATCACAGCATACAATTGACACATGCACTGAGTGATAAATCTGTTATAATTCAGTATATAATTGTCAATGCCAATAATATCACAATAATAATTCACCAATGATATATTGTTTACAGCGTAAGCATCAACATTTCAGATTTAGCTTCTTATTGATATCTATGACTTCTGTACTGAACTTAATACCAACAAATAATAATAATGGTTGATGAATTAGTTTCTTTCCACTGTTTTCTTCGGGTTTGAGGTGGGCATGACTATACTGGAACCATGTGATAATACAAATACAATGTAAAGATAATACAACTGATAGGTAACTATGCAGGAATTAAGCAGGAACTAATGAGTAGTTCTTCATTAACACTTATCTTACTCCTGTTAAGTACTAAGAACTAATACTTACTTTTTGCTTTATCAGTGGGTATATTAGTAGGAGTTCAATGTGAACTAATTGGTAATTACTGCGTCTTATATTTCTCCTGTAGAACTACTACTGTAGCTAACTATGGCTCTTGTAACATCTACTGATTAATAACTGCCTAAATTGGCATTAATTCCAAATAGCTAAGCCTTGCCTTCCTCCTGGAGATCTACCACATAATATACCTTAACCTGTTCCAATATCTCAGTGTCTCTTAGTTGTTTGTATTGAGCCAGTCAGTGCCTAAAAAAAAGAAAGGGAGAACAATATCCTACAAACGTACAATGATTTGTATAAATATACTGAATACTGTATTAAACATACTGTATAAATAACAAACGCTAATGCTTCAGTAATTCATAACGAATTCCCTTGTGTAATACTATTCCACATCATCATTAACTAATGAAGAACACAGTAGCACTTCAGTCATTAGAAAATGTTAATGAAGAACTACTCTGCTTAGTTCCTGCATAGTTACCTATGAGTTGTTGAGCAGCATTGTCATGTGTTGCGTATTTAGCAATGTGCTTGCATCAGCTAATTGCTTTACCTCCCACAGTTAAGGCGTCTGTAAACCCCTTAACATAGGAGCAAGCAGAGCTGGGACCAGTTCAGTCGGCTTTCAATTCTACTATTGTAATTAGTAATTAGTGAGTTTTGTGTGCAAAGTGAGAAAGGTTATACTGAAATTGTGCACATCTGTATTCATGCGCAGGACATCTCGTATGCTTTATGACTTTGAGCTTGAACTTGATTTTTCTCACACGTTTTCGACTAGCGTGAGGAACAGTATTCTAGTGTTCCAGTGAAGAAATCCAGCAACATAAATTCATGATTTGGGCAATGTAAATACACTGTAAAAACTATGCAAGGTTATTTGAGGGCGGTATTGAATACATATAACACTAGACTAGGTGTCATTAGAGTAGATGACTTTTTTTCCCCCCAGTATTCAGCTGTCCAGGTTAAGTGAACCTGTGCCCTCTGTAGTCTCCTACAGATTCCTGTTCTTGTGGTGCGTTCTGAGATCCTTTTCTGATTATGATGGTTGTAAGAACAGGTATTTGAATTACCTTCCTTTTAGCTTGAACCAGTCTGGCCATTCTCCTCAGACCTCTCTCATCAACAAGGCATTTCCTCCATACAGACCTGCCACTCACTGGGTGGTTTTTTGTTTTGTTTTGTTTTTTTTCCCCCCTCACCATTCTGTGTAAACTCTGCGTGAAAATCCCAGAAGATCAGGAACCCAAGTATCAACATTAAGTGAAGCTCTTGACATGTATCTGCATGATTTTATGCAGTGTACTGCTGCCACATGATTGGCTGATGATGGCATGAATGAGCTGGTGTAGAGGTGTTCCTAATAAAGTGGCCAGTGAGTGTATATGAACGTGAAATTGACAAGCATGCAAATAAGCATCTAATAGGAGTCTGGTATATTGCCAGTAGATTCCTGTATGAACAGTCCTAGTTGTAGTTATCGCATTAATCACTGAAAATATGGTTAAATTTAACAATATGGCTTCCACCCTGAGCTTATATATTAGCACTTAATCCAGTGTGTCCTATTTTAAAAAAATAACATTTTTGGGGACAACGGATTAAAAACAGTGCCAAAAAATGTTAAGCCTAGACACTGATTTTACTCTGCTTAGCTAAATGTGCTCTACTGAGCATGCCCACAGATTGAAAGATAAGCTGACCAGACGCTCATCTGTTACACATACAGCTCACTTTTAGTTCAGAATATTATCCATATGAAAATTGCTCGTTGAGATAAGGAGTGTTTTTGAATAAGATGTGATGATATGATAAATGAATTATTTTTTTGGTCATATTTATGTATTTAATACTTGAATGATATTCCACAGGGTTTTTTTTTTTTTGGAGTATATTTACCGCCCACTGATCAGACAGATCAGTGCCTGTCAGGACTTAACATTACTTAAGCTGATCTCCTGAACCGGGTGACTTTGTTATTGTTAATTAACAGATGAATACTATTCATGCAGAAACGACATGCCACGTTGCTACGCGCTATTAGACGTGAAGAATGTTTTAATGGCCATTACTAATGCAACATGATAGACCCAACGGTAAAGCAATTAAATTCTCAATTAATCGGCAGTATTTAGTAATCAATTATAAGGAAGCTGGAAAATAACATTTGGCAACCGGCTTGAGTCATCAGCTCGATCAGGATAGTCTGGGCATTAATCGCTAGTCAGACAAACCGGATGGTCTATTTTAGGAAAGTAAGTCTAATCAAGTTTTCCAATTGGCTACTTGATGACAGCTGTCCAAACCAATAAGCGTTTAACACATCTGTGCCCGTGGATTTTTCTGTGTGCTCCTCTATTTTCACAAGGCAGAAGCATGAGTGTTCCTTAGCGAAAAGCTGACTGTGGAGCCCTGGTAAGCATGAGTCACTTGTGCTCATGACACATAACAAGAAATAAACCCAGTGAAGAGTGGAGAGAGTAGGCTTACTGCTGACACTGAGAATGAACTCCAAAATGTTGTTCAGTCATCGTTAATTAACAAACCAAATCATCTCAGACAAGCATATCTAGAGCATCTGCAAGCAGCGGAATGAAGTTAATGAAGGTATATGGAGTCGAAGTTGGCTGGACTACTTATTGTCATATCTGCTGTGTATTTTGAGGTACAAATGAAATATTCTCAAAGTATTGTTCCCATATTGTTACAGAATAGTATTTTTGCAAAAATATCCCAAGTATCATAATATTCGTCAATGAGCCATGTCCACGCTTATTCAGCAGTTACCCTAGACAACGACACCTAGTGCTATAAAAGGGCAGTGGTGGCTTGGCGGTTAAGGTTCTGGGTTACTGATCGGAAGGTCGGGGGTTCAAGCCCCAGCACTGCCAAGCTGCCACTGTTGGGTCCTTGAGCAAGGCCCTTAACCCTCTCTGCTCCAGGGGGCGCTGTATCATGGCTGACCCTGCGCTCTGACCCCAACTTCCTGACATGCTGGGGTATGTGAAGAAAAGAATTTCACTGTGCATATGTGTGTGTGTTAATCAGGGAAACATCTGGGAGCATATATTCCAGGTGGGATTCCTCCTGGAAATGTTAAATACCGTCCCCTTCATAATCACGGTAACCAGCTTTGATTGTCACAGCTCTCATTAGAGATGAAAATAAATCATGACCTTCTGCAAACGTCCATGACATGCTCTGGTCTCTGTTTGCAGATCTTCTGGCCGACTCTGAGGAACCTCTTTATCCCTGTTTTTCTCAACTGCTGGCTGGCCAAGCATGCTCTGGAGAGCATGATCGTAAGTGTGTGTGCCTCTGTGTGCTGCTTATTCCTTCTTTGTTTAAAAGTCAGAATAACTTTGTGTGTGTGTGTGTGTGTGTGTGTGTGCTATAATGGTATATCAACTAGCTATGATATAGCTAGCAGATGACTACACCATGATTAAGTATGTTTTACTGATTTTATTTAACCTATAGTCTACAAGCAAAAAACTAAACTATTAATCACACTGTTAACGTCGTTTGGGAGTTTTCACCGTATTTTGCGACAGGACACGTACACACACGGCAGTGCTCAATCGTTTGACGACAAACAAGAGAGCACGGCTGCGTCCGAAACCGCGTACTTACCTACTATATAGTAGTAGAAATACGTGTACGTAAATATGCGGTAGGAAAGTCTTAAATCCTAAGTCTATACCAAAGCATATCCTCATGCTAACTCATGCTAATCAGGGACCAAGAATATTATCAAGCTGAAAGCCCTTTTAAGTGGGACTTTAGTACAGCAAAAATTAAACATATAAATCAGAGTTTTTTTTTAACAGATTAAATAAGTGCTAATTTAAGTGATTGGTGAGGAGACAGGTCCTTTAGTGTTCATTTAAATATAGTCAGGGACTCAACTGTTTGGAAAAGTTCATCCCACCTCCAACAAAGTGCCAGGACAGAGAAGAGTCTTCATGCGAGTCTTCCTTAAGGGATATCCTTGAGGGATAGTGGGCCCAGCCGAATCATGCTAGAGCCTCAACGGGAGTGTGGTACAGCGCAGGTTTGATAAGTGCCTTCAGGTAGGTGTGGGCTGGTTCTATTTTTTACTTTGTAGGCAAGAACCAGTGTTTTAAATCTTACACATCTTACACATCTACAGGAAGCCAGTGGAGGGGGATTAGCAATGGGATGATGTTGGAGAACCTAGGGAGATTGAAAACTAGTCTACAAGATGCATCCTGGATCAGTAGAAATGGTCAGATCGCACACAGGGGGCAGACATCGATAGTCTCAAGATGACAAGAGATTGAACAACCACATGAGTGGCCTCTGTGGAAAGAAATGGCCAGATGCTCCTAATGTTTTAAAGGAGAAACCTGCATGCCCGAGTCAGGTTAGCAACGCAAGGTGAGAAGGATAGTTGATTGTCCAGAGCTATCCTGTGGTTCTATGTAGTGTCAGATGGTATGGTCTGAGAATTGTCCAGGGAAATCACTAAATATTAATATGGGGATGCATCTCCAGGTATATACAGCAGCTCAGTCTAGCTAGGATTTATTTCCAGATGATGAGCTGCCATCCATGACAAGAAGTCTGCCAGACATGCTGACAAGAGAAATGCGTTTCTTTTCTCGTACCATCTGTCCACTGCTCTTTCTAAGTAAAATAGTTCTTAAACAGTACCTGGGGCTGGTCACACTCTCTGTCTTTATGTATCAAAAGAGGAGACAAGTGCAGAAAGCATTCTTTGGTAAGGTAGTTGTGATATTTTTTGCTGTAATTGTAATGGAAGGTGCATTTCATTCTACACAGTACCATCTGAAAAGAGGTACCAAGCCGAGTCTTTGTGGGTCGTAACTGTGTAGGGCTGACTAAGCTAGACAGTCAATTCTTGTTAAATCCCGGCTTCCGTATCCAGACAATGAAGCTACCATGAATGGTTTAACACCATAATGCTGATCTTTGTAGTTTCATTTTATCCTGTTTCTCTTGAAAGGTTTGCTACAAAGTCCTTTTGTTATTGAGTAGGTACAGTGAATGGAAGAAGTCTTTCATGTGGTGTTGTGTTAATGATGTGCCCAGGCAAAAGTTCCCCAGGTGATATGTTGGTCACAGCATGTGAAGTAGCTCGTTATGTGTGTAGGAACTCACTCACTCCCTCACATTGAACTTGCTCGCAAAGGCCTTTACTTTCAGTGCTTCAGTTTGTAGGAAGTTCTTAAACAGTGTCGAAACAACAATACTTGTGGATAGTAGACATAACTACGTTGATATTTTATGCTCTTTTTACAGGACGACTTCAAACTGAGAGCCATTGTAAGTGATTACTATAAGCAGCTGGTCGGTTGAACAGCGTAGAAACAAACTTCATGAGATTTGCAACAGCTATCTCTGACCATCTGTTATAATAAACATTGAGTGTCAAGGCAGTCGCATACAGCATTGTGGAAAGGTCTCATCAAATCACCTGCCATTTCCTCCCAGACATCAGTTGTCGGAACAGGCTGTGGTTGGGCATGTGTGATGGCGATCTTATCATACTGGATGCATGTGGTGCACGATTTAATGGCATCTTCCACCTGGGGATCCATGCCAGGTTATCGACACAAATCTGTCAGTGTGCAAAAGCTGCAGGTGTGATCACATGCTGAATTCTACGAATGATAGAAAAAAACAGGTAGTGTGAAAAGGCACTACGCAGGCTTTTTGCACCGTATGAGCCAGCCTTTTAGAATCTAAATATGCTTTTTGCAGACATTTTCACTCATGTAGTTTGCTAAGTAACCTTTGAGAAAAGAATAATGTACTGAAATCCTTCTCATGGCTGGATCAGGAAGCTGTTGCAAGGTAGCGATGGACTTTAACAGGAAACATGGTGAGCACATCACACGTGACCAAGTTGCCAAATTAATTAACAAATTCAAAAAGACTGGAAGTGTTGCAGAATTCCACAAAAAGATCATCATACCTACGGTCCGGCATGGTGGTGGCAGTGTGATGGTGTGGGGATGCTTTACTGCTTCAGGTCCTGGGCAACTTGCAGTAATTGAGGGAAACATGAATTGTGCTCTCTGCAGAGTCTCAACTTCATGAGGTTATGTTGTGAAGTCTTTTCCCCTTTGTTTTAATGGAACATTATCACGTTCATATCATTTTGTATGAAATGTGCATGGGGCTGTTTTTTAAATCTCACTCCTGACAGCTCCCAAAGGTATTCTGACTAATCCTGTCCACTGTGGCAAAGTTCATTTCATTCTGACCAGCACTGTGTGAAAGATTGCATTCTGTGCTACGGGTTGCACTTGACTTGTGAACTTGTGGATCATTATCAGCCTGCGAAAACCTCTCAGATGCTGCTGTAGAAATAGCATCCAAGAGTGGAGGGTCATTGAGATATAAGGAGGGCTCTGTTGATGGACATTAGCTTCCAGCTGCTATGACCAAGTCAGACTTAGCAAATGAATTCACTCAGAGCATCCAATCTGATCAAACAGCAATCAGGCAATCACTTACAGAGAAAACAAACCCTGTGATCATAGTGCTTTACAGCAGAGCTTGCCTCCGCTTTGGTATTTTTGTTGTTAATTTGATTAATTTCTATGAAATTGAAATTGCTATACACTGTATTTCCAAAGTGTGTGTTTAAGTGTATAAATGTGTATTTATATCGGGAATGGCAGATCATGTCTCAGTATGAATAGGCTCTACGTTATGAAGTTGATCTGTAAACAGTTATCATGATGCTGTTACATTATTCAGTCCCTCCAGGATTTCGTGATTTTGCGATCACAGAAATTAACGTGAAATCAACTGAGTATTCGAAGGAGGTTGTAATTTTTCAAAATTACTGTACATTCTTTGCAGATTTGGGCCAAGACGCGTAACGTGACGTCGTCACAACACGCATTGAGCCAAAGCCCTGTGCGATTCAAACATGAGTACAGCTAAAAGGTCTCATTTACCAACAAACATCACTGCGAACGACCGTGCAAAACAATTTCGTGCAATCGCAATCTTTCCAATTCAAGTAGTTTTCCGTAAAAAAGTGCTACGTTACGATTTTCTTACCCATGAGATCTATAAATGTACATTTGCAGACTTTGGTGTTAGCTCATTATTAAACCCAGTTAAATGCTGATATTACCATCATCATTATCTTTAACTGTGTGTTTTGGCCATGTTGGTTTATAATGTACCGTCAAACACTATTGAGATTTCAGAGGTTCTGTGTTTCCGGCTGGTAACTATGAGTTTAAGAAAGACAAAAATGATATGAAAAGTTTGGAACCTCTTATTTACAACAATGTACACATGACAATAGTACGTTTTTGTTTCAGAACGATTTACACCGAGCCATCCAGAGGACACACTCTGCCATGTTTAACCAGGTTCTGATACTTATCTGCACGCTGCTCTGCCTCGTCTTCACTGGGTTAGTCTGTATTTCTCTCTCTCTAAACAAACTCTAGCAGGGCACACACACTGAAACCTGCGTTAACCCCTTAGGTTCAGTTTGGGTCAAAGTGGTACGATACTACGGAGTGGTGGTTTTAAAGGTTTGAGCATTAGTTTAGCATCTTTTGGCCACAAATGTATATATGACCACACAGAGGTCACCAGTTACACCGGCATGATTAAGTCCATCATTTTATTTCTTCAAACTTCTGTTTGGTTATTGTTTGGCGTTCATAGACCATGCGGAAAGAGATATAGCAAGTTAAAGTTACTGGACTATATTAAATAAACTTAAATAACCTCGGACCCTGTCCGCGAGTAAGTTTCTTGAGATCTGTTTTGTCGGTATTTTCAAATGAGTGAGACAGAGAAATCAGTTGAGTTAGACTGACGTGGTCTCAGAAACCTAAGCATGTAGATGACTGAAATTTCTTATATTTCAGTCTTGGAATGATGCATAAGATTATACTGTAGTCACTGGCCTTGTGATATTGTTAAGTTCTTGTCCGATACCAGTCAGAACCAAAATTTGGACCGCAGTGACTGATTCCCTCTCGTCTGGGCCCAAGAAGACGTCACACCGCCACAGAGATCAGTGAAAGCTTCTTAGTTTAATGCTCAAAAAGCATATATATGTATATATACACAGGAAATATTGATAAAGAATGATAAATGTCAATTGGAACAGGTCACATATAGAATCAGAACAACTATTACGTAGGTTCGGGTGATACAGGAACTAAAGATGTCTATTCTAGCAGATAATAATAAGAAGACCCGAGAGAGAGAAGGAGAAGGGCGTGGGGCGATTAGGTGCTCGCAAAACAACTCCTTACAAGAACAGAAAACAGTTCTATCTTTTCTGGTACATCGTGACATCAACTAGAGACTTTCAGAAGTGAGACACAGAGATCACGCCATAAAAACTTATCAGACATATGTACCACTATCCTTGTCGCATCCTTAAGGGACTTTTGACATTTTCGCCCATTTAAACCAAATAATTAACTGGAGGCCAGTTACATTCTCAGAGCATATTAAGCCATGAGCTTAAGTTACACAATTCATGGCCATGGCTTTGGTAGATATATTCATTTGTTTCCATGCCTTATTAAAAAAAATAACCACCACGTCCACTCGATGGCTTTGTGCAACACTATAAATGAATTCCCATTTATATGCTTGACTCTATTTCTCAGCAATATTATTGAATATTAAATACAAAGTGATATCAAATCGAAAATTTATGTTCAGGCCACTTTGACCACAGAGAAATTAAAGTCCACAGAGAAATTAAAGTCTTATAAATGACTGGAAATGTGAAGACACACTAGGAGGATATGCAAACATGGGGAAAAACGTATGTCTGTTTCCATAAATATTTACACTGTTAATAAGCAAAGACTTCGCAAGGATATTTTGCTACCTTTTTTTTTTTTTTCTTTGCTGTTGCATGTGGCCAAATTCTACTGTTTGACAGAGTTTCTGTGTGTGCATGTGTGTCTTTTTCAGCACGTGTGGGATACAGCATTTGGAGCGAGCCGGGAGAAACCGTCTCTCTCTCTTTAACGCTCTTTATTTTTGCATTGTCACTTTTTCCACCGTGGGTTTTGGTGATGTAACGCCTCAGATTTGGCCTTCACAGCTTCTTGTGGTGGTGATGATCTGTGTGGCGCTGGTGGTGCTTCCCCTACAGGTCAGAGGATGCAAATATGCACACACACACACACACACACACACACACATATATCTCATTCCCTCTTTCAGTCTCACTTTTTAACCCCTGCTTTTTAATGTAACCCCTGCTCACTATCTTCCTCTGTCTCTCTCTCAGTTGAATTGAAACGAGACTTATTGACCTGAACATATTACATTACAGTATTACCACCAGTGTTGGGGAAGCTACAGTATTTTGCAATTGTAACGTGACAAGCTACAAGCTACTCACAATATAAATGATTTAAAATAGCTAAGCTACAGCCAAACGACACTTTTGATAAAGTGGCTAGTACAGTATCTACTCTACGAGCTACTAAAAAGTAGCTGAAGCTGAAATTTAAACTACTTAGGTGAAAAGGGAAACTGCAGTATAGTGGATTCTTGCTGAAAAAGTACTGGTACTTGGTACTGGAAAAGCTAGATTATTTTGAAAATAGCTAGGCTGCTGAAACATTACTAAAACATACAGTTAAGCTAGTAATCAAATCATTTAGTAAGACAAATCAAATCAAAAGGTTAATTTCTCTGTCTGCCTTCGTTGAAAATATTTTCCTTGTAGTACTTTTTCCCAAAGCAATCCTTAAGACTATTTTTTTTGCAGCTGGAAGAAAAAAATGATACAAATATGGAAATTAGCAGAGGTTTGTAGTATGGATAAGTTTATGTTTGTGTTTATGTGCACTTAATGACATGTTATGATCGTGGCAAGTACATAATGCACAACGAATGTGGTGTGCTACTTGCGTGTAGTTACATGAGGTGTGTTTCTGAGGTGTGTCTAGTTTGGGATATTTATTGCATTCCACTGAAATTTGACCATTACGCATATATCTCTCTCTCTCTATCTCTTTTTTGCTCTTTGCAGTTTGAAGAACTGATTTATCTGTGGATGGAGAGGCAGAAGTCTGGAGGAAACTACAGCAGGCATCGTGCACAGACAGAGAAACACGCTGTGCTCTGCGTCAGTTCCCTGAAAATCGACCTGCTCATGGACTTCCTCAATGAATTCTATGCTCACCCACACACACAGGTAAGAAAGGTTCTTCTCTAATGAAACAAGCTACTGCTATGGAATACATTTTGTGGAGGTTATGTAAGAACATTTGCACTGCATCAATACCTATTATTCAAGAATACATGAAAAAAATGACACAGCTGCATTACTATCTCTCTCACTCTCTCGCAAACACTCGATCCTCCTCGACACAGTGCCTATTAATAAAGCTGATAGAAGGTTAAGGCTTTGGGTTACTGATCAGAAGGTTGGGGGGTTCAAGCCCCAGCACCTGAGCAAGGCCCTTAACCCTCTATGCTCCTCTAAGACTTCCTTATCATAACGACCCCAACTTCCTATCAGTCTGGGATATGCGAAGAAAAGAATTTCACTCAAGCATCTTGCACCTTAAAGAATATTGCATGGAAGAGTGGTCAAAAATTCCAGCAAGGCTGGTGGACAATAACGCCTACAAGGAGTTATTTCTGCTAAAGGGGGCAATACTAGCTTCTGAGGCCGAGGGTGTACTTACTTTTTCCGCAGAAGAATATCACATCTATTGATATTTCTGTTGAATAAATGATAGAAAAAGCTCATTTTCATTGTGGTTTTGTTCAAGTATATCAACTTTATTAAAAGGCACTGTTTCAAACATGATCAAATGTTTGCTTTTCCAAATATGTCAAATAAGCTAACAATTTCCATGGGTGTACTTATTTTTTATCATGATGTGTACACTGTATCAATCCCCTCTCAGGCCATTTGGGCTTGAGATCAAAAGATGAATATAAAAAGATTGATCAGAATTTCAGCTTTCCTTTCCTGATATTAACATCTAGATCGTTTGGTGAGCAAAAGTATTGGAACAGACCATCTTAATGTAAATTAAAGTAAATAACAGATGAGCTTGTATGTTTTGGATCATGAGCAGGTCCTTTCTTTCTCCACACTTTGGCTTTTCCATCACTGTGGTAGAGGTTAATCTTGGTTCCAGAACTTTTGTGGTTCATCTCTGTATTTCTTTGCAAATTCCACTCTGGCTTTCTGATTCTTACTGCTGATGAGTGGTTTGCATCGTGCGGTATGGCCTCTACATTTCTGCTCTCAAAGTCTTCTTTGCAAAATGTTTTTTCTTTACAGCCCTCACAATGTTTCTGTCATCAGCTGCTTTCCTCCTTGGCCAACCTGTTCAATGTCTGGTTGTTAGTACACCAGTGGCTTCTTTCTTTTTCAGGACATGGTTGTATTGGCTATGTCCAAGGCTCTGGTTGATTTTCCCTCTTTTCCCGCTTTTCCCCCATAGACAGCTCTCTGGCCTTCATGTTGGTTGAATTTGGTTAAATAAAACTGCAAAAAAGATTTACGTTATTGAGGTTAAAGTTAGGCGTTGGTGTAGTAACACACAACTCACTAGCGAGCCCTTGGTGCCCCATGGTAGGAAAATGCCATAAAGGTGCCCTCTGGGCAGGGGAAAAGTGTGATGAAATGCTCTCTAGGGTGCCGCTTTCGTGTGAGAAAACATGAATCAGTGCCCTCTAGGGTTCTCCTCCAGTGGAGAATACATGATGCAGTGCCCTATAGGGTTCCCCTATATGTGAGGAAACGTGGTGAAGTATCCTAATGGGTGCCCTTCAGTAGAGAAAATAAGATGCAGTCTTCCCAACACATGAGAAAGTGAGATGAAGTGCTGCTACTTGTGAGCAAATGGGTTCTCTTGGGTGCCTCTATAGTTGAATAAACAAGAATTGATGCCATCCAGGTGGATTTTTAATTTTCCGCCGCTACCCCCAGACAACCTGTGTCCATTCATGATACAATTCGTGTGTGTGTGTGTGTGTGTGTGTGTGTGTGTGTGTGTATGTGTGTGTATGTGTAGGATTATTATGTGGTGATCCTGTGTCCATGTGAGGCTGACAGTCAAGTTAGAAGAGTTCTGCAGATTCCACTTTGGTCTCAGAGGGTCATATACCTGCAAGGCTCCGCCCTAAAAAACCAGGACCTCCTTCGAGCCAAGTGAGTGTGTGAGAGAGAGAACTCTGTCACCAGACTCTGATACAGCTGTATCAGCCAATTACAGCACCACATGCAAAAGCAATCCATTTCTATGCTAATAAATACTTTCTAAAAAAAAAAAAAAAAAAAGGCCATTTCAGGGGTTCTTTAAGGATTTTATGAATGATTCAAGTTTCTAAGTTTCCTACATGGGTTCTACTTGGATCCCTTTTGGTAGGAAAACGCTCAGCTGTACGGTCCTTCATCCCCATTTCTGTGTTTTCTGTCTGCAATTTCCACTCTCCGTTTCTCATTCCTATATTTGTTCTTTCTCTCTTTCATCTGTTGCCATGGTGTTGAGTTCTTAGAGCCATGAAATGTTAATAACAGAGAAGAATTTTTAGCATTCAAGGCTTTTCTGTATAATAGACATTCCAGTGTGTGTGTGTGTGTGTGTGTGTGTGTGTGTGAGTCACCTGTTCATTGACTGTAATTGTGCCCCTTCAAGTGTCATTTCTAACCCTGACCAGGTGATTGTCGGTGCTCTTCTGTGTTTATATTCCTTTGATTGTTTTGTTGTGTTGACGTCTTGTTCCTGTTTGCTGCTGTAGGATGGACGATGCGGAGGCTTGCTTTATTCTGAGCAGCAGGAATGAAGCGGATCGAATGGCTGCAGTAAGAATAGCTTTATTCAGTCTCAGATCTTACTGATCCATACGACCGATTATAATGTAAAAATGATCATCAACCTGACTGCGTAGTGATAATCACACTGATTAACAAGGAGATCAAGCAGTCTCCACTCTTGATTCACTTCAGACGTTAGATATTTATTTTTAATAATTAGATCAATTAGAAACATTAACTGTATATGCTGCATTGTTTATTAATGATTTACCAATGTGATATTGTTTATACTTATTATTACAAGTAGTCACCAATCATTGGATATTGTAATCAATAACATTAGGATCCAAAAGATCCACTACCAGGAACTCTTTACATTTCATCACAGCATTCACTGTGAAATGTAATACAAATTTCTTTGATAATATTAGAGAATATCAACAAGATTATTTTAATAAATATAAGGGGTTTTTTGGGGGGTTTTTTTTTTTTAAAAACAACAACATTGTGTTCATTTTGGCTGAAAGTATTAGTGACGATTACGCATAACATAATAATCAAGTCAGTATTAGGAGGTAGTTGTTAAGAAATGACAATTAACCATGTGTGTTTGGAGTCTATACATATTATATTATAGTATTATATTATAGTATTTAAACGACAGTTTAACGAAATAAAGGAAATAATGTTTAAACAGGATATTCAGATATTTAATTTTTTATCGAAAACAGTGACGGTGATGTGCTTAAATTTTTGCTTTAAAGTCTGAAGCAAAAGCACAAAAGCTAACCCTGCCTACAAGCGTAGCTTATTCAACTTGATCTGAATTGTGTCACGTGAATCGTTTCCAATCTGCAAGCATGAAATCATGTTCTTTTATATGTTTTTAAATTGACTTTGTCAGGATCATCAAACGATACTGAGAGCGTGGGCAGTAAAGGATTTTGCCCCGAACTGCCCCCTCTACGTCCAGATCCTGAAACCTGAAAACAAGTTCCATGTCAAATTTGCGGGTGAGTGTCGTAATCCAATGCTGATTTTAACACAGCCTTGTTGCTTCGTCTTTGCAAGTTCCCCTTGATTAAATCCTTACCGCCATCTTTAATGTAACTGAAGACATAGGTGGTTTTCACACTGCCAGTGCGAAAGAGAGCGAAACTTACCCAGAAGTCTGTTTTCAAAACAATTAAAGATGGCTCAATGAAGCTGTTTATAAATGTAAAAAGGAGCAATAAAATACTTAACGTTTTGAAGAATATAACATTCAATCTGTGACATTAAAGTAGTACGCTACTCTATATACTACTGTAGTTTTGTTTAATCTAATAACTATTTCACCAGTTAGCAGCGTTGCTATACTTGCTATCAAGGTCAAATTGCGTGAGAAAGATGAGCATCATTGCCATGTTGTTATGGAAGGTTGACGGGGTGTCATGAAGACACTATTGGAAAATGAGGTACAAATATTCTCCATAATTGTCAAAGTAGAGGGGTGTGTTTCCTGCTGTAGACCACGTGGTGTGTGAGGAGGAGTTTAAGTACGCGTTATTAGCTCTGAACTGCCTGTGTCCGGCCACGTCCACTCTCGTCACTCTGCTCGTCCACACATCCCGTGGACAGTAAGTATCCCAATCTTTATAATATTTATAATAATCTCTTTCGATGTCTGTCTGTCCAACTAAGTCCACTGACATATTCGTAAAGAATACTGAAATTGTTTAGGATAAATACACTTATTGGCCACTTCAATAGGAACACCTGTACACCTGCTCATTCGTGCAAATATCCAATCATGTGGCAACAATGCAAATCAAGAGCGTCATAAAACATCAGAATGGGGAGGAAATGTGATCTCAATGACTTTAACGGTGGCATGTTTGTTGGTTGTCAACATTTTAGCGGTGTGAACATTATCTGCTGTATCTGCTGACATGATTGGCTGATTGTATAATTGAATGAACGAGTAGGTGTACAGGCGTTCCTATTAACACCATGTTCGTTTTCAATCAAATATTTTTTTTTACATTGTTCGTAAATTCTTTATGAAAGGTTAATAAACATGTAAGTGTAACGACATGTTTATAATGTCTGTAGGGAAGGTCAGCAGTCTCCTGAGCAGTGGCAGAGAATGTACGGCCGCTGCTCCGGGAACGAAGTCTATCACATCCGACTCAGCGACAGCATGTTCTTCAGAGAGTTTGAGAACAAGAGTTTTACCTATGCTGCTTTCCATGCACACAAAAAGTGAGTACACACACACACACACACACACACAAGAGACCAAAGACACAGGGCCACATATATATGATTGTTGGCCATAACACTACACATGAATCCACACATCCTTACATGTACATACATGTGTGTGTGTGTGTTTGTAGGTATGGCGTGTGTTTGATAGGGATAAAGAGAGAGGACAATAAAATGATCCTGTTGAACCCTGGTCCCCGTCATCTCATGGCTGTTGGAGACACCTGCTACTACATCAACATCACTAAGGAAGAAAACTCTGCATTTACTGTCAGACAGGAAACGCATCACAGGAAGAAACAGAGAAACAGTAACATTCTGAACAGCCCCTCTGAGCTCCCTGTCCACAGCATCATTGCTAGCATGGGTAAGAGCCACGTTTGTATGTAAATCATTTTCACATAATAGAACCCGAATGATAGCTTGCCCAAAGGTGTGAAAAGGGGCATATGGATGATGTGATAACTGGTACGTTTTTCAGAGAAACAATGATGTATTGAATGTGTGTTTTAGTCTTCTGTCTACATGTGTTTGGCTGGCACTGATCAGTGATGGCATTCACTATAACAGTAAATAATACAAGCAAATAAAGACTAGAAATTCCTGATTCAAATTTTTGGAAATATACCAATATCAACTGTGGAATCATATTCAGGAGCAAGAAAAACGGAGAGAAAGAAATGAATGTTCATTCTGACCTTGGTTTGCTTTTAACCTCAATAAAAATTAGAGCCCTTTTAAACTCTTTGCTTATGTGTTCATTTTCAGTCGAGTAGCACATCAGATGGGAAAAATGTGGTTTTGTATCGTCTAGGAACCGTTGCGATGGACTTTCAGAACACAAGCCCAACAGGAAACACAGCTAAACTGGCGCTACCTTCAGAGAATGGACCAGAAAGTCGCCGGACCAGCATCGCTCCCGTTCTGGAGATTGCAGACTCTGCTTCCTTACTGCCATGTGACCTCCTCAGTGACCAATCAGAAGATGAAACTGCACACTCAGATGAGGATGTTCCCTCTGTCTCTGAGTATGTGACTTTATCCAGGGGATCCTAAGCTCGGGTTACTCTATATATGGAGTTTCACATGTTCTCCCAGTATCAGATTGGGTTCCCTCTCACCCCACACAAATATGCCAAACAGGTGGATTGGCTATACCAATTTGTGTCTAGGTGTAATTAACTGTGTGTTAATTAAATGTGTGTGCACTATGGACTGGTGTCTCATCCAGGGTGTATCCCTGCCTTGTAGCTGCCATAACCCTACCCATGATAAAGTGGTTTCCGAGATGAATGAATGAATGAATGAATGAATGAATGAAAGTTCGGACCATCTTGAATTTCTTAGGTCCATAAGATTACTGACAGTGCTATCTAAATGTAAATATTTAATGATCGTCTCCTGAACTCATGAACTCGAAGTAGTCACCTTGCTAGCCAGCTTCATGAACTCTCGAACTAGCCTAAGTGATATTCAAACTAACAAACCTTACTAAGCAAATATATCATCCTCATATTTGATTGCCAAGATACTGAAAAAATCCCCACTACACAGCCAGTTGTTTGTAATGCTTGTAATGTACTTGTTTCTAATGACTGCAGGTGTGTGAAAGGCTATCCTCCTAACTCACCCTACATAGGCAGCTCACCAACGCTGTGCCACCTCCTGCTCAATAAAGCCCCATTCTGCTGTCTGCGTCTTGACCAGGTTAGCTACTGCTAACAGTTTTCATTTTCTTCCATGGTCGCTCAACCCATATCTACCTTGAAGCCGGATTTAGCTCCAGTACTGTTGCTTAATCTACCTTGATCATCCATAATAAGCTATCTTATTTATGTAGGAATTTCGTACTAATTGGTTATAGAGAGCATTAGTGATTTGTTTTGTATAATGTTGATTTAGATGCAGGTGTACCACAAGGTTGTATGCTTTTACCTGTGATTTATGAGGTATATCTATCTACATTATCAACAGTGCTTAAGTATTAACCTTGGTTGATTATCATTACAGAGACAGCAGTATAACACAAGGAAGCCTTATCTGGGCTCTAAAAGTGGTGTTTCCTGATTTATGCTCAAAAATCGGTTAGTTACTTGCAATATGTACGGTGCCAGCTAAAAGTATTGGAACAGCAAGCCCAATTCTTTTGTTTTTGCTCTACATTTGGGTTTGGGATCAAAAGATGAATCTGAGACAACAGATCAGAATTTCAGGCTTTATTTCTTGATATTTATATATAGATGTGTTAAACAACTTCGAACATGGCACCACTGGTGACAGACCACCCGACATTTAGATGAACAAAAGTATTGGAACAAACAGTCTTAAAGTTACTTATATTACATAACACTTAAAATTGGTTGCATCCTTTGCCTGCAATAAGTGCATCAAGCTGGTGACCGACTGACATCATCACATTGTTGCATTCTACTTTTGTGATGCTTTTCCAGGCTTGTACTGCAGCTTCTTTCAGTTGTTGTTTAGGGTGTTTCTCCATTCAGTCTCTTCTTCAGGACGTGAAATGCATGCTCAATTGGGTGAACGTTTGGTGATTGACTTGATCAGTCTAAAACCTTCCACTTTTTCCCCCTGATGAAGTTCTTTGTTGTATTGGCAGTGTGTTTTGGGTCATTATCTTGCTGCATGATTAGATTAGATTTCCTCCAGGTACTCCGGTTTCCTCCCCCAGTCCAAAGACGTGCATGGTAGGCTGATTGGCATGTCCAAATTCTCCGTAGTGTGTGAATGTGTAAGTGATTGTGCCCTGTGATGGATTCGCACCCTGTCCAGGGTGTACCCCGCCTTGTGCCCGATGCTCCCTGTGATAGGCGCCAGGTTCCGCGTGACCCTGAAGGTGATGGAAGGATATATATATATATAGAAGATGGAAGGATATATATGTATAATTTTGGCAAATTGTTGACTTTGGACTTTGCGGTAGTAATGCATCACACCACCCCATCATTGATTACATTCCTATAACAGCATGTCCTGAACTCTTTTATTCATTACTTAACTCTACTGATTATAGAAATGTTTTGTCTTTCACTATTTCAGGCATGTGAGCATGTTAGCTTTGAGGAAGCTAAAGCATATGGCTTCAAAAACAAGCTCATCATTGTGTCTGCTGAGACGGCAGGAAACGGCCTGTACAACTTCATTGTGCCCCTGAGAGCCTATTACAGACCCAGAAGAGAACTGAACCCAATCGTGCTGCTGCTTGACAACATGTGTGTACACACACATACATACACCTACATTCACTTGCTCAAACGCACAAACATATACAAATACACATGACAGGTGGACACACATGTACACTAAGTGGCCAAAAGTTTGTGTACACCTCATCATCACACCCATATGTGCTTGTTGAACATCTCATTCCAGATTTAGTTCCCCCTGTTGCAGTTATAATAAGCTCCAAAATTCTTGGAAGGCTTTCCACTAGATTATGATTCCATTAAATATAGTGAGGTCAGGCACTGATGTCGGGCGAGGAGGTCTGGTGCGCAGTCGGCGTTCCAATTCATCCCAAAGGTGTTCGTTGGGGTTGAGGTCAGGACTCTCGAGTTCTTCCACTCCAACTTTGGCAAACCATGTCTTCATGACCCTCGCTTTGTGCACAAGACCGTTGTTGTGTTTTGTTTTGTTTTATCTTGGTGGAGACCAAATGTCCCCACAAGGATAGGAATATCTCACAGTTAACCTTGTGGGGACATTTGGCTGGTTCCCATATGGAAATTTTGTTGTTGCTGTTGTTGTTTTGCGGTTTTTAAACAAAAACTGTGGCTTTTGTTTAAAAACCAAAAGCGCCTATATGTTTCCTTTTGGTTACTGAATTTCGGTTTAGATATAGGCATAGCATTAATTAGGTTTATTAATTATTAAGGCAATGTAAGGACCTCACAAGGATAGTAAAACAAGCATATGTGGGTGTCTCAACACTGTTTAACTTTACTGATTCATTTGTTAAATGGCAGCCTGTGCCTTTCTGCCAGAAGTCTAAAGCGGTCCTATTAGACTTGTTCAGATGACAACTGTACCATAACCTAGCTTGAAAATGTCACTGGAGTACAGAAGATGAATAAAACACATCTCTTTAGCTGTTGGGCGTTGTACTGACCATCTTAAGTATGTTTCAGCTGAACTTTCCTTATAGGTTAACATTCAGTTTTCCCTCGGAGGCATTGTTAATGACGGTGGCAAGCTCAGATCGCAAAGATATGTAAACTGAAAGGAATGTCGGAAAACTATTCAAAGTATAACATGAACACATGTAGACTTGAATGTGTGTTCTGTTCATAAGGTATATTTAAAGATATAGAGTATATATATGTAAGGTATATGTAAATATTTTTTGGTGGTATTAAGTTATAACTTCAAGAAACTTTATTAAATGAATGGTTTAGATTTTCTCTTCAAAAAACGGGTTCATGCAAATTTAACACCTGCTGTTCGGTTGTATTAAATTGCACAAGTAATCAAAATGGACCCAAAATAGACATTCAGTCATAGTGACTCGCATTGCAGGTGCTAAACTGTCATATATTATTAAGGGAAATGCTCAAAAGGGACATACCATACATTATTTTTGATAGATGCTGTTAGAAAATCAGCCTGCATGCTTTCATAAATCAGTGTTTCAATGTGAATTTATATCCAGGGCCAAGCTAGAATAATAGAATCAGATCTCACAATGGGAAAAGTTCTAGTAACATTGACCTACACCTCATTACACTTTCAAAGGTCAGGAAATGGATGAGAAATAATTGATAATGCATTTACTCTTTCTCATTTTTCTAACTTCTTTTGCTTTTTCAAATTGATCTCGCTTGTCCTCCCTCTCTCCTGCTTCCACTGTATATTTCAAGGTAAAGTGTGGTTCAAATATAATGAACATTTGTGCTTCCTTGTGCACTCAGGGCATGTTGCTGATGATGATGCTTTTGAGTTGAAAGAGGTTTTATCCTACACACACACACACACACACACACACACACACACACACACACACACTCTTACTGTCCTTATGAGAACCTTCCATTGTAATTTATTAATGCATCTAATTAATGTTATGTCGACACCGGGAAACCTTTTGGCTCTTTCTTTAAATAAAAGACAGTGGGGTTTTTTTTAAAAGCAATTTTCCTCATGGCGACCTGCACACTTTCCCTACCACTTTCTCACACACACACACACACACACACACACACACTGCCAGGCACAGTGTCATCCAATATGGATTGACTTTCACTAATATCACCATCCCAAGCAAACCTTTAGCAAATTCATACATGTTTATGACAAACAGAAGACTACAATGGAGTTCCTGGTTCGTGGCACCTGACCTGAGCATTGAAGGCTTTTGTAAATAACTGACAAGTGATTTGTCCCCTTTTTCTTTACTTACTTGGAAGGAGAAGGCTGTATATAACTTTGTAGAAACAACAAGCTAATGTCACCCAACGGCCAGCGATGTAGTGACAGTAAATTCCGAGAAATATTCTTTATTGGGTCCTTGGGTCAACAAAATACATGGCTTTTTTTTTCTGTGCACATTTGTGGATAATGTGTATTAGTTGTGTATTGCTTTCGTGTTTACCGTAGGCCTGATGAGCATTTCCTGGAAGCCATTTCCTGTTTTCCAATGGTCTACTACATGGTCGGAAGCATTGACAAGTAAGCATGTATTAAACTATTATTGTTAATGATTCTTACACTCAGATCTTTTTCTCTCCATGTTAACACTTTTTCAGCATTTACGAACCAGTTATGCTGGTATGCAGTTAAATAAATAAAATGATTAAAAAAAAAACAGTAGTCTGAGGTACAATTTGACTTTGACTGTCACACTTGCTTCACCCTGTTAGTCTTTAACGTTTAATTTTTAATTGGAAAGGTGATATTTGGAAATCTAAATTGTTTCTGTGCTGACTCAATAATGCCGACGTCATAAAATAAACATCTGTAACAGACTAAGACTTTTGTACAGTCTTACCTTCAAGACGTTTTGATTCTTTAAGTGGCTCTCAGCGTTGACGCGGGGGTAAAATCTGACTGTTCACTTGTGTGATTGACAGCTTGGACAGCCTGCTGCAGTGTGGGGTGCTGTACGCTGATAATCTGGTGGTGGTGGATAAAGAGAGCACGATGAGCGCTGAGGAGGATTACATGGCAGACGCTAAAACTATAGTCAATGTTCAGACCATGTTCAGGTAGATCCCGACTGGAAGCCTGTTTATACAACAACAACAATAATAATAATAATAATAATAACAAACTCTCTCTCTCTCTCTAGGTTGTTCCCCAGTCTCAGCATCATCACAGAGCTGACTCACCCGTCCAATATGCGCTTCATGCAATTCAGAGCAAAGGACAGCTACTCATTGGCTCTGTCCAGACTAGAGAAGGTAAGCAAAGGTTATAGGTCAGAGAATAATGCAAAGCTGAAAGGACAAGTTGTATGCGTTTGTGTTTATGTATTTGGCTCTGGAACCTTTTGAATGAACAATGAAACTATTTTCTTGCGTGTGTGTGTGTGTGTGTGTGTGTGTTTTCAGAAGGAACGTGATAAAGGTTCTAATCTGGCCTTCATGTTCCGCCTGCCGTTTGCCGCTGGCCGAGTTTTCAGCATCAGCATGCTGGATACACTCCTGTACCAGGTGTGAGTTTTTACCGATATACAGTGCTTATGTGTTCATGTGAGAGAACAAAATGAAAAAATAATGCAGACTGTGAAATCGAATTATAATTGTGGTGTACTGATTTGTCGCACACTTCAATTTTACATACAGTGAGACAACGCCCCCTGTTGGATGACTTTTACCACAACCTCATGCTGTAATATGTATTATTATGTAAGGTATCAGGATTCCTGTGTGAACTAGTGTAATGCAAAATTCCAAGCAACCCCCCCCCCCATCCAACCCCCCCCCCACCACCACCACCCCCACCCCGAGCGAGGGACATGGAGGATTAACAAGAGCAAAACTATATCACCTAGAAATGTCACTGAGACGCAGGTTGTCTTTGTTTTTTGTACATTTATAAATTTCCGGTAATGTTCATAGACCAGGTTCATAATAGGTTCATAATTCCATTTCAACATTTCAACATACACCCCCCCCCCCCCCCCCCCACTCCTGTCTTCTCAGATGAACGAATAATTCATTTTGAATGCAGCATGAGTGACACCTGGGTGTTTGTTTGGAAGTGTGGGTGTGACAGAGTGTATAATAACACAAACATAATGAACTGTGTAGCTGTATTTGAGTACATGTGAGTAGGAATCTGTGACAATATATTGTATAACCAGGAATTATTAGAATGAGCAACAAAAGCAGTTTTCACTGTTGGTAATGGTATATCTAAACAGTTTAACATCTTTTTATACACTTCTTCAGCTCTGTGTGAGGTCAATGTCTTCAGTTTTAGGTCTTAATGACTGTCTAATAGTTGGTTATAGAATGTAAAATTATAGTTCTGCCATGTCAGTGTCTGCTGTGGCACATTCAGCTGTCAGTAGACATGGACTGGATCGTTTCTGACGGATGATTATGTGCGATCGACTGTATTTCTGTTTCGTTTGTTCCTTAGTGTTTCGTCAAGGACTACATGATCTCAATTACACGTCTGCTGCTGGGGCTCGACACCACACCTGGATCAGGATACCTGTGTGCTGTGAGTCAACAATACCTCTGTGTTTGTTTGGAAGTGTGAGTGTGAGTGTGAAGATGATCTGTATGGAGTCAAAAAGATTGTAAAACGATACTGAAGGTACTAAGATGTGTAGTTGGATTTGTGCTTTACGTGTAAAGGATGCATAAGTGAATTGAAAGATGTATGGATGTGTAACATGTATCCATTTTATATACGTGAATTGTGTAAAAAGTACACAAATTTGCGACTATACAGTATGTTCAATAACTAGGAAGTCTTTTTAATGAGCAACATGAGCAGGTTTCACTGTTGGTAATAATATGCCTAAAGAGTTTGATATCTTTTTACACCTTTCTTCAGCGCTGTGAAGAGTCAACGACTTACATTTTTAGTCTTAATAACTGTTTAATAACTGGTTTCTCGTAGATTTGTAACTAGATTGCACTTTGCAGATGTCTTTTATTAAACAAGGCTTCTAAAAATTGAAAGTGTTTACTTTTTTTGCAAGCCTTACTACGGCGCATTTAAATAAATGATGATAAATGAATGATTTTATGTGTGTGTGTGTGTGTGTGTGTGTGTGTGTGTGTGTGTGTCCGTTCAGATGCGTATTCGTGAGTGTGACCTGTGGATCCGTACATATGGAAGACTGTTCCAGAAACTTTGCTCCACAAGCTCTGAGATCCCTTTTGGAATTTATCGCACTGAGTCACACATGTTCCTGTCATCTAAGGTGACACACACACACACACACACATACACACACACACACACACACAGATTGTATGTTCAAGGTCTGACAGTGCCACAGCCATACACTGGCCGGGAACCAAGCGAGCAAAATTGAACCTGGGTGGGATGGATGGCATACTATCTCTCCCCTGTCAATCAGAGTCAGTACCTGGCCAGTTGTGTGCATCTGTATGCTCATTTATGGGGAAGAGAACAGATAGAGTTTTCCTTCAAGTGATTACCCTGTGACGAAAAGATAACCGGAAGCAAGTCTTCACATAGACATACGGGTATAGTGTGCTTATACTGTCCTAGACCCAGACGTGCTAATCAGAACGGGAACAGGAAGTGAACAACAGAACTAGAACTCCAGTGACACTGACCTCTGCTGACTGGGCTATTGTAAAAAAAAAAAAAAAGGTAACATTCTATTGGTTGATTGTTTTTCTGTTGTTTTCTGTCAAGTCCCAATGTTCAGGTAGCGCAGAAGGATGGGCAGACACCAAGGAGAAGGGGGAGGAGCCAAAAGTACTGATTCATAGTTCTTCAGGAAGTGACCAATCAGATCACTCTGTTTTGAGGAGGAAGAGCATGCACTGGACACGGCGCCTGAGTAGGCGGGCCATGAAGAGGAGCGACTCTGCTTTTTTCTCTGGCCAGACCAAACATGGCGTGTCCCGGCTCTCGGAGAGGGCAGAGTTAACGGAGCTTGTCAGGAATCGCATGCAGCACCTAGGCCTGCACACAGGATTCAGTAAATACCTATTGAAAATGCCCACTACCAGTAATTGATTTTGTTTTATCAAAAACAAATATAAATTTGATCAATATTTTTCTGTATTGTATTCACTGACTAAATTAGGCCCTGGTTTGTGTTTGTGTTTGTTCTCCATCCATCACTCTTCCTCATCCTTATACTAACCTGTTCTCTTTCTTGTTCTCATTTTTCCCGATCTCTCTCTCTCTCTTCACCGCTGTTTGTTCCTCTCTGCAGAAGACGTCACCAATCTGACAGCCAGCGATGTCATGAACAGAGTCAATTTAGGTTACCTACAAGGTAAAACTCTCCAAACGTCAAGTCAATTATTCTCCACTTTTTCACTATCAGAATTGTATCAGACTCCCACTGAATGTTTAAGGTTGTACATTATAAAGGTAGAACCTCTACACCGTTGAATTTTCTGACGAATATGCACACGAATAAAGATTCACCGTTATGACTGCTATCTGTGGTTCTATACCTGGATGACCACCAGGGGCTCCTTGTGTATGTGTGCCAAAACATTTCAACAAAGTCACAAAGTAATATGTGACACAGAACTGCAATAAACACAGCTGGTCCAGACTTATTGTTAACCTTGGCTCTGCCAAGGCTGCCCAGTCATCACCCATTTGATGCACTGTGAGAGCTCTAATGGGAACTACCTGTCACTGCCTAACACACCCAGAACTTCTTCTACCAAATCTATATTATATGTACATCTGTAATGCTATAATATTCTCCATCAGAGTGAATACTTGTCTCAAGTATACTCTAACACAGGGGTGGGCAATCTTATCCGGAAAGGGCCGGTGTGGGTGCACGTTTTCCTTCCAACCAAGCAGAAGCCACACCTGAATCTATTGAAAGCCAAGATCAACTGATTAAACAGGTGGAACCAGGTGTTTCTCCTGCTTGGTTGGAATGAAAACCTGCACCCACACCGGCCCTTTCTGGATAATATCGGACACCCCTGCTCTAACGAGTGAAATTACTACTAATAAGAGAAGAATGATAGCTAAACGTTCAACACACCGAGTAAGCTGTCACTTACATTTATCAATGCTTCCTGGTGGAGGATTTCGGATAGATCCATTAAGAATAGTCTGGAGAAAGGGCATGACGACACCCGGGGTAGCAGCAGCACAGACTTCCTGGAGAATTACGCCACTAATTAATGCCCAAGTGTAGACACTCCTTCTAGAGTGACATTTCATTCCAGGGGTGGGGTGTGCAGCCCATTTCTAGGCCTTGGTGTTGATGTCCAGCACACCAGTATACCAAACTAATTACTAGCAAAAAGGCAGTTTTCAGAGACATCAATTTCAGTTTGGCATCTTGCCTAGGCACCTAAGGATGACCTTAAGAGACTTCCGTGCAAGGAGAGATCCCATATCATTTTATAAAGGACATAATAAGTCTATAAGATACCGAAGAATGGTGTATAGAAGCCACCTTTAGTGTAGGACCTGCTGCTATCTAGCAGGCACAGGGAATCTGTGACATCTAAAATGTATAAATATGAACATATAGGAATAAATAGAACTTAAAATCAGATAGTTTGAGTTACAGATGTGATGTCCAATTGGTGTTGCAGGTGAGCTGAATGACCAGCAGAACTCGCTCTCCTACGTGCTGGTTAATCCTGGTCCTGACACGCCTCTCCAGCTACATGATGTTGTGTAAGTACCAAAAATATTGACATATCTAAAACTAGCACAATTTCAATTTCAAAATGGGACATGAAGCTACTGGAAGCCGTATTAACTAATGCTATTTATCTTACGTCTGGGATTTCGGTGTGTAAGGGTGGAGAAAAACAAACTTTTTTTTTTTTTTTCTTCGTTTTATGGCTTTCTAGAACTGCACTGGGACAAATTTGATCTCGTTAACTGTCTAACAAGTCATTTTTATTTTTAAACCTGATGAAATTAATGTGACGTGCTGCCTTATGTTCCGGCAGGTTCCTGATTCGGCCAGATCCGCTGGCTCACATTCCAGACGAGAACACGACCCGGACAAAAAGTTAAACCACACGTAACCAGTGCCAATCTTGTAAGGTGTGAGCAAAACCTAAGACTGCCCTGAAATGAATTTTTAAATGAAGTTTAAGTTTGGAATTTTCAGTAAATTTCTGGATCATACCTATGACACTAAGACAGAACTAAGTCACTTTTTTTTTTTTTTTTTTTTTTTATCAGGGCAGTGGTAGCTCTAATTGGACTAATTGGACTAACTGGACTAGTAATCAGAAGGTCATCAGTTCAAATCCCAGCACTACTAAGCTGCCACTGCTGGGCCCTTCAGTAAGGCCCTTAACCCTCAACTGCTCAGTTAATTAGATTAAATAAGATAAATGTAAGCCGCTCTGTATAAGGATGTTTGTCAAATGCCATAACAACCTGTTTTATTAAGTGAACATAACGTCCCCTAGCCAAACAGCATTAAGACCTTCAGCTGTATGGAGTATAAATAGTCTTACTTTTAAGCTTCTGATTAAACAAAAGTGATAATAATGTGTTTTAATAACACTCTCAATTGGAAGTCAATGCCAGGACTCAGGAATAAATTTGTTTTGCACATCCTTAAAGTCATGTTCTAAAATTTCTGTCCAGAACTTTCTCTATATTTTAGCTTATCAGAAGCTTATCTAATCACTAATCTATCTTCTTTTTTAATTACTGGGAAGTTAAGGGCTATGTGTATAAGTAAGGACCAGTGCTGGTGATGTGGGACATTGTTAAGGACCCTTAGGTTATCAGGCTGCCTTTCAAGATCTGGCCCAAAACACATACTATGGTTATACTTAGTACATCACTATGTGAGGTAACAAATTGTGGTGTACTGTTTTAACTAGGGAAGTGGAACAAAGTGCTCTGTCAAAATGGCAGCATGGGTACATGGGTACAAAATGTCATGGATTTGTTATGGTACTATTCTGTACCACACTGTCTAGTGGAGGAGCACTAACATGGTTGTATGAGATAAAGTAGGTTTTTTTTTGTTGTTTTTTGTTTTGTTTTTAAAGCCCAGTTGAAACAGGGGCATCAGTTGAGCTTCATAAAAAAAATCTCAGAAGTTGTTTCTCTGCTTTCGTCACATTTAAAAAAAAACAAAAAACGTACATGTTTTTAAAACAGTAACACATTATTAAACACTACTGTGCCAAACAATCGGCCCTCCTGCACCCACTTATCAGAACACTGACACATCGTGTGAGAACTGTTGGACTTATACATACCAATGTGGAAACCACCAGAGAATTTGGTTGTTGTGATATTTATCTGTCAGACATCTTTACTTTGAATATAGTCTGCTGGCATAATTCTTAGCCTTCTGGGTAAGACTAGGTCTATACTGATCTATTTAACCTCTAGAAAACCCTTGTTGACCTTGGAGTTGGAACATTAAAAAACAACAACAACCTGGAGATATACAAATGACTTTTAAATCACCCTTGTCAACTTGGACATAGTATTTTCTCTTGGCGGAATCATCGTTACCCCTTTAACAGATGTTCCATGATTTTGTCAGCTCCAGTGACGTTCATTAGATGACCAGTAGATGTCAATCAAGTTAACATTATTGTGGACTTTCTTCAGAAAGGTTGTAGGTAATGAGTGGGATTCGTAGGAATTAGAGAACTGTGGCCTCACTCAAGTGTAAACTATTTGAAATCTGCAGCGTGTCTTTATGATGAGCAGATGGATAAAAATATTTATATTTATATTTATATTTACAGTATATTTATATTTATATTCTAAGTCTGAAATGTTTACAGTTGTAGTCTGATCAGTAGAGGGTGCCAATGAGTTTGGTTTCAGAACAGAATTCAGGACCTTATTACCTCATATTACTGCCTCAAGTATTAGTACAGAACATAATATGCTATAATGATATTATTCAAATATATATCATATTTTTAATTGTTGTTTTACAAAGAATGGTGATAATATAGCCAGGGTAAACTGATCTTAGATCAGTGTAAAAATTAATGATCCTTTCTGAGGATTTGTTACATTTGCTGCTGGTGAAGATTTTACTTGGTCATATTATTATTATTATTATTGTTGTTGTTGTTGTTGTTGTTGTTGTTGTTGTTGTTCAGCATCTATTTTTGTTATATTTGAGCATTAAAAATTGTATCATTCTGAAACGGGTAAATACCTCATTATTATTGCCTTTTATGTTGGTAATTAGGAAAGGATTATTTTCTTAATTACTGCTTGTTGATGGATTTTTAAATGTACCTTTAAATGTACTGTACATGAGCAATGTGGTCAGTTCACAATGTTCAACATTTAATATAATATTTGTCATTGTAAAAGTCGCTTTTGTGTTGTGAACATAGTCTTAGTACTCAGTTACATATAATGAATGTAATATATTTATAGTTGTTGATTTAAGGAGCTATATGTAAGGTTAAAGAAGTCAATTGTGCTCATTTCTAAATTGTGCCGTTATTGTCAATAATATAAACTATTAATAAAATAGTTAGAGTTCATTGTTGTGGATTACTTATTTCTTATTACTTATATACTTATATAAGTTTTACATTTGTGAGTAACCTTTTGTTTGACCTACGAAAGATGGAACAAACTTAATAATAGTGTTCATTGCCAGTTTATAGTCATGCTTTAGTCGATAAATCAGTCAATAAGATCACAAAGTTAATGTTTACAAATTAATTTGTGAAGTATAGTCATACATAGTTTAGAAATGGATATAGCTTATGAACTGGTTAACCAATTAAAAATATCATTTGCTTTGCTTCATACTGTACAGTGCACCCTTGGTAAATATGAGCAAAGAAGGCTGTGAAAAATTGTGTTTATTGCCTAAAAGTTGTATTTTGGTTTCATCTGACCATAGAACCCGATCCCATTTGAAGGTCCAGTAGTGTCTGGCAAACTGAAGACGCTCGA
>JANDJT010000081.1:1550821-1562776 GCA_024331685.1 Stegophilus panzeri
CCCTGATGGTGGAAATGGGCATTTTCAATGCTTGTGCTATTTTCTTATATCCACTTCCCATTTTGTGAAGCTCAACACAGCTATATTCCTTGCTCTTACCCATTGATATGAATGACTAAGAGAATTTGACCTATGTGTTACCTCATATTTATACCCCTGTGAAACCGGAAGACATGGCTGAACAATTTCCTGTTCCTAGTCACCCAGGTGTGCTAAAAAATATATATATCAACGGGAATATGCTTCAAATATATTTCTCTCATATGAATTCATAGTAGTGCCAATAATTGTGGCATACATATATTTAACAAATATATTTTTTTGAATAAACCTGTGTTCTATTTGCAATTGTTTATATACATGAGAGCAGAGTATTTTTGTGAATTTTTTTAACAAAAGATAAAAAGGTTCAACAATAAAAACAGTTTTTCACAACCTTCTTTGCTCATGTTTAGCAACGGTGCTAATATTAGTAGAGGGCACTATATGTCCATAGTACATAGAACAATAAAAAGAACACTGATGAACACACGTATGAAGGTTTCTCGACGAGACGTTTTGACGAGAACTCAATGCTAATCGTGATAGATGTTTGCTGAAAGCTGATTGGCTGATGGCAGTAATTCACTCATAATTAGACATCTAGTCGCAAATTAGCAGAGCGATGCAGTACACCGAATTTCAGTTCAATCAGGCTTTCAGTTCCTGAGAAACAGCTATTTGAAGGCTCCCTGTTGGTGACCACAATGGCTTTGTGTTCTAGCACTTTGTACTTGGAACCTTAATTATCTAAACATCCGCCCAGTGAACTTTGCATTTAAAATAGTTTTATATTTAAAAAAAAATGGTTTAATTGAATAGTAAGAATCTTACATGTAGGTCCTTTGAGATTCAATGCTTTAAGATGAACTCATGTTTTGATTATATTCCTGGTATTAATGTTGTTTATTATTGGTTGTCAGATGAATCTACAGTATAAATTGTACAATGCACTGTTATAAATAAAGTAAGATTGCAGTAATGTTTGATATTGTGATTTTGAAGTGGCACAGACTCAAATGATTTATTTTTCGTTGTTGTTCCTCCACAGTCCAAACAGTCCAAAAAGCTTCCTTAAAATTTATTCAGTATAAATTCATTTTTAAATGAATGGAAATCAATCAAAAACAAACAAACAAACAAATAGGAAATGTCGCATTTTAGGAATCACATGGCGCATGGGAGTCTGTAGCTGTGTCTCAAATTGTAAGAAAAGGACCGTCCAAGCTGTTATCAGCGTCAGGTCCAAAAGCCAGAGATTTAGGGCTGTGTGTGCAGATGTGCACTGTAAAGAGTTATCCTTTGTTGTTATTGCTAAATACTGAGAACTGATGCAATAAAAGCAATCGAAACTTAAAACTTGGGGGAAAAAAACCCTCCTTTTCTCATACACACACACACACACACACAAAGGAGTGACTGAAAAAAGATATTATTTCAGGTCAGGTCAAGACAGAGAGTGTGACAGCAGAATGTGCTTGGTGCCAAACCATGGATCTGAGAGCCTCTTCCATAATTTTCTGTAACTCACACACACATACACACGCACAAACATGCACACACTCTTTTGCATGTAAGTTTCGGTCGGCAGGTCTGAGCAAGAACATGAGACTGCAAGGTGTGTGAATTGTGTGTGTGTGTGTGTGTTTTAGGGTAAGCCTAAGATCAGTGTGGCTTAATTGAACCGTTCAGCGAAACCGAATGTGTGGAGGGAGAAGCAAGATAAGCACAACACTCTCTCAGTCACATGCTTGTACACACGCACTCACCAGAGAACAGAATCCCACACACTCCAACATGGGATTTTCCAAGATCAACATTTTGTTATTAATAAAATAATAGCAGCACAACAAAAGTTAGCAACAAAAGTTGGAGTCCACTGCTGATGACTGGTGACTGTGGTTCTATTAATCTGACATAATCACCAGGGGTGGTGAGAAACACATAGATACCTCCTTGTGCGAAGCCCACACATGCCAATATCTCCTAAAAACATGACGCAGCATTTGCACTACTCCAACTACATCAGCAACAAATGGCAAGGAACCCTGGAAGTTATCCGGGGTTCATGGAACAACAGTGACATGCAAAACTAGTGCTCTATTTCACACCTCCTAACCACCAGGGGTGGTGTGTACCACCTGGACAATGTATGCCTACATTGTGAACAGAACTATCCTTAGAACTAACATAAAGGTGCTCCGAGACGACAGCTAAGGCAGAATCTAGAGAAAGCCCAGGTAGCAACAGTCCAGACTTCCACGATTGAGGAGTCTAAATAAAGCCCATGAGGAGAAGACAGTACTCGTAGACTTGCATGTCACAGTAGAGGCTAGGCATCCAGCCCATCTACAGAGTGGGCCAGCTTCTGTTTAGACAAAGGGAGCCCCCATGTCTTTCCTCCATGGCAGAAGAACAGTTGGTCTGAGGATCGGATGGCCACCACCTGGTGTAAGGCAAACCTTGAAAAGCATCTGTTTCCACGACAATGGGAGCAGGAAAATATCAACAACCACAGATACACCAAAATGAACAAGTCCTGTGGTTGCACAACTATATTTGTCACCCTTACCACATTAAAAGGCAGAGTCTTTAGAAACCTCTCAAATCTACAACTGACATCCTTCTTCTGAACAAGGAAATACATAGAATAGAACACCTTGTATTGCATCTCAGTCCAAGACAGAACAAACTTCTTGGGATGTTTCAGTACCTTTTGGAGTCTGACAAGGCCTTGAACTCCAAAAAACCTAGCAGCCAGCAACAGAACTTCAGGTTGTATCCCTGTGGTACTGTTATCAGGAACCACTGATCTGATGCATGTCCAGTATTTTTTGGTTGTAAAGCATCACACTGACAGCTCCTGCCCTAAAGGGGCATGCTGAGTGAGACTCATTCATACTGGAGGAGCTGTCTAGAGCCCATGCCATGTGGTGGCTGAGGGGTACTCAGATGCCTGCCAAGGGTCTGTTTTAGGCATTGAAAAACAGAACTAGTTTGTGGTGAACTAAAGATGCCACGCAAATGGCTTTGTGATCCTGAAATCGGCATTCTCCTATCCGGGGTCTCTTTGCCAGCATGACCAAAGAGTTAAGCTTGCCTGCAAGCCAGATCCTGCAGGGTTGATATCAACCGTCAGGCAGAGTCTATTGTGACACCTCATCTTTGAGATGATCAATCCCAAGTCAGTGAGCACAAAGGTTAGGGTTAGGGTTAGGCTAACCCTAACCCTAACCCTAGCCTAACCCTAACCCTAACCCTATTACCTATATTTGGTTTCCAAGAGATTCAGACACTGGCTGCACTGTCTTGTAACCTGGTTATTTTTGGCTATCCATTTTGTATAGCATACTATATAGAGTGAATCCGGCCCAAGTGAAAAGAATACAGCACTATGTTGTGCGGAAGGAAAACCCCACTTTAACCCCAGAGATATGGATTACCAGAAATCCAGTGAATTAAGCCGAATCTGCATTAAACAGTGCTTGATATGCACAGGAAAACAACTCGGTACATTAGCCACGGGCCTATTATTCGGCTAGAGGGTTGGGGTGAGGAATATTTAGATGGGGACAACAGCAAGTGCATCTGTACAAGTGCTTGTACAAGTACAAGAAGCACATCAAAGAGAACGAGAAGTGACTCCAGCTTTGGAGGACAGGTCACCAGAAGACTTGGTCACCTGTAACACTTTACAATAACAGCACATGAACAATCATGCACTAATCACTGAATTAATACTTACTTAAATATGAGTTAATAATGTACTAATCGTGAAGTAATGAAGAGCTAACCTTAACTACGATGTGAGTCTTATGAACTCATGCATGAATAACGACCACCTTAACTAACATATTTTGCCGAACTCTGTGTTGGATTTCCTTCTCGGGGGAGTTTTATTATCCTTTCCATTGTTTCAACTGACAACTCTCTTGTTGGGGCCATGTTTCCTTTCAAAACATATATAGGTTAAGATCTGTAAGCACTCTTTAAAGGGTCTGTAAGCATTCTCTTTTAACTGCAGACTAATTTGCATTTTTAAAATTTTGTGCTGGTATTCGTTTTAGAAATGCAAATTACAAGGTGATTCCGTCAATTTTTTTCCCTCTGTTTGATCTGGGGAAAAAAATGCCATAAATTAAAATAATTGAATTCAACTTGTTTGAGGTATGCTTCACAAAGCCGGAATGTTCAGCAGTTCAACAAAAATTGTTTTGTGTCATATCTGTGATTTGTTCATTGGCTACGAATTGTGTGGCGATTCCATAATTGTTGCCAGGGATTGTTTATTAATACATTAACTAACAATCATATACTTAAGTCTCACATCGTAGTTAAGGTTAGCGCTTCATTAGTTTGTCATTAGGACATGCCTAAACGTATCATTACTTCATATTTAAGTAAGTATAAATGTATGTATTAGTGCATGATTATTCAATTACTGTTATTGTAAAGTGTTACCAGAAACCCAACTGTGATCACAAGCTGCTAAACGGATAGCTCTATATTGTATACATGTAATCTGACATGCATATGATACAAGAAGATAAAGGGACAGTTGTCTTTATGACAGCAGTGTTTATTGTAAAATACGTAGTCCCTGTTTATCCAGGTGTTTACGAATGGTGACATCGAACTGTACCAATTCGGACACACTTTCCTCTGAAAGGTTTCCATTATTATTTACTCATTGGTTTGATATAAGGTGTTAGGAGATAACAATTAACACTGTATATTAGGATACATTGAAACAATTGAAACATTTGCTATCACTACAATTCAAAGAGATTTGTCTGAGAACCGGAAATTCAGTTGAATTGTGTGAAAGTGGCTGTTTATCTATTTTCTACCCTCATGTATGCATGTTTATTGTTGTTGTTGTTGGTGGGGTTTTGTTTTTTTTTGGTAAATGTGTATGTTGTGTCATCAAGAAGTGCGAGTAGCATGACGCCCTCAGGGCTGAATCTGCATGCTGAAGCTGCACAGATCAGCACGCGCACACACACACACACACACACACACACACACACACACCTTTCTCAACTTGTCTGAAAGGGAAAGATGTCAGAAAGCATTTCACACACAGATAAAGTCGACTATGCACATGCACATGTCAGACAACATGGAGTGATAGGATGGAATTGCATGCACATCTTTTGCACGTGCACTTACGCACACACACACACACACACACACACACAAAAACATGCAGAGTTTATACAGGAAATGCACTCCTTTTTCGACAGTATGTATGATATAGTACAGCATGTATTATATAATTTACATTTTATATTTATGGCATTTGGCATTATCTAGAAGTGCTTTGAAGTCTCAATAAATAAATACATCCTGATACTGGTTTGCTAGGTCATGGACTAAGAACACCATCAGTCTAGAAAACTCTAGTTTTTGGGGGGTGGGCGCGATGGGTGGCAAAATCTGTTCCACTACAAAGGTGCCTTGATGCATGCCTTCCTTTTACCCAGAGTGATGATGGGACCAGTTCAGCAGTGCTAGAGTGCTTTTCACATCCAGCGTTCCTGTTTTCTCCCTCTATTTCTCTCTGTCCTTCTCTATCTTTCTTTGTGTGTGTGTGTGTGTGTGTGTGTGTGTGTGTGTGCCAAAGACTATAATGAACACTCTTTTTGTTGTTGTTGTTGTTGTTGTTGTTGTTGTTTACTCATAAACACTAATTCACTTGTCGTTAATAACAACAACTTGTTGTTTATAGACAACAACAATTTATCAACCTGCAGGTCCCTATGTCTGAGAGAAATACCAAGAGCTCATTTATTTAGTCTGTATTATTCAAGAATTAATTCAGGATCTACTGCAACTCTGACCAGATACTAAAGATGAATGAATGAATTAGTTAATGAGATAAAGTTTTAGCAATGTGAGAAATCCACATATTAAAATTCAAGCTTATCTGAATATCCTGTATACTTACAACAATTGTTGTGACTCCACGTTTATTTGGGTTTTTTTTTTTTTTTCAAATGGTAACACATACTGCTCTTAGCTCTTAATAGCCGATACCTGATAAGACAATTCATTTTTGTACTTAGTGAGGAATCATGGAAACTTGTTAGAGAAACGTGATTAGTATTCATTTTTGAGACGTTTTGTTGGACGGGGCGTGTGTACTGTAGGTAATAGGTGTAATGTTAAATTTTCCCGAAGTAACGGGATGAAACATTGTGTGTGGTGAGACTCCAGGGTGCCTGTTGGCAAAATAAACAAATAACTGAACTAGACTTTATCTGAACACAATGTCCTGTAACAATAGTTAGTGTGTGTGTGTGTGTGTGTGTGTGTGTGTGGTGTCACTTTGTGTAGGCATCAGCTGGTGTAAATGTGGAGCGTTTGCCTGCGTAATGCTGCCATTAACAATTCTTCACTCTTTAACACAGTTATCATATCACCAGTGCAGCTGTCTCCAAACACGTGCACACACACACACACACACACACACACACACAAGCTGAGCAAACTATTCAAACTGTAGTGATCAGGATGGAGCTATTGCCTGATGAACATCTACTGAACAACGTCCAGAAAAGACTTGATGAGAGGTACAATATGGACTCGTGTTGGAGGACTGAAGACCACACATTCCACACATGCATTTGGCAGATGGCCGTATCCAGAGCAACTTAATGAAGTGATCTGTAATCTCCATCAACAATATATCAATTTAGACAAACAGATCAAGGTCTAAGACGCTTAAACCCTGTTAGAGAGTGACTTAGTAAAGTTGTGTTCTGACGTTTTACAACGTGAACCTGTATGATTTACAAACAGGTCTGTGAAGGCTGTCTGTGCACCAGTTGCTGCTCTACTTCTGCTTGGAACTTCCTCAACTTCTTCTGCTGTGGATGGTCCTACATGGACACCCTAAATCAGGGCCATTTCCAGCCATTTTGGCACCCTAGGTGAGATTCCTATTGACGTCCTCTTCCTCTAATATAATCATCAGTCATAGAAGCTTCTTTTTTTAAATTATAGTTATTTTGATTCTTTTATTCAAACATACAGTATGTGACAAAATCATCGTTACCCCTAAAACTAGTCAAAACAAATGTGTTGCTGGGACTACGGTTGCTGCGATGGCCTTGGGACTGTAATGACCACATACAATTTTGCACTCAAGTCTCCTTTAGTGAACAGTGGACTAGTTCAACAAAACAGACTTCATATAAAAACCATAATGAACTTTCCTTTACTTTCACACTGTCTGTTGTCACCCAGATGAGGACTGGTTCCCTTCTGAGTCTGGTTCCTCTCAAGGTTTCTTCCTCATATCATCTTAGGGAGTTTTTCCTCACCACCGTCTCCACCGGTTCACTCGATAGAGATAAATTCACACACTTAAAATCTCTATCCTGTGTTTATATGCTTCTGTAAAGCTGCTTTGAGACAATGTCTACTGTTAAAAGTGCTATACAAATAAAATTGAATTGAATATATATTATAAGATCCTTCACAGAAGCCTCTATGCATAGGATTCATCTACAGTAATACAAGCTTACACTGCCAAGAGGGCAGAGGTCATGGCCAAACTGCCCAAGCTCCTTAACCTCAACATCCCCATTCACCTCATTATAGTGTTACTCTATGACCTCTCCACATTACCAACATTCAAACATATTACGCCCTCCATATAAATATCACTAACCATCGTGAAAAGCTCATATTACTCAAGACAGAACCAAAATAACTCTTGCCTCAGCCACTTAACAGAAAACCTATAAGACCTATAAGAAAACCTATTCATTCACAGACATTAAAATAAACATATACCAAGCACACGCACATACAATATGCATTCATTAACACACTCTCAGAACCTTGGATGGATGTTCACTTATGGAATGATGGACATACAGTATACAAACTGGAATGGTATGTAGGCTGTGCTCTCTGTCTGTCTGTTTGTCTCTCTCTCTCTTATTGTCTCTCTCTTTCGCTATGCGTGAGCGTGTGTACGTGTGGGTGTGCCTTGTCCGTTTAAGATGAAAAAGAAGAAATGGGGAAATAGTATAAAACAAAAAAATAAGAAAGAGATATCAAATGAGTCAGAGTGAGACAGATATAGAGAGCGAAATAGAAGGAGAAATGTGAGGGCATGTGTGGATTGACAAGTGATATTTTGACTCAGTGAATATCTACCTTGTGGGTGGGGCTTATAAAGTATATATAAAGGAATATAAATACTAACCAGGTTAAAACACTTTTCAACGGTTTGTAGTGTTTAATAAGGTTAGAATCAAATATATTCTATTTGATTCTATTTGATTCTATTATATATTATTAAATAACACCTAAAAACGAGCATCACGGTCTATTTGAAAGAAGAGGAAACATACCTGACAACATTCACATTCACACACACACACACACACACACACACGCAGGCACTTACTCAATGGTTTAATGGGGACTGTTTTTGGAAAGTGAGAGGGCGAGGTCAGAGCTGCAGTTGTCGGAGACGCTATGAAAGTGATACGCCGAACAGCTGGGACACAAAACACACCCTAAACTCACACACATGCATATAAGTGACAAGCATGCAGGGATATACAGACACACCACCAGATGCCACACATGCTGAAGCTTATGTCTCAAGGTCTGACCCTTAATACCTCCAAGGAATGAAGGAAGGAGAGTGGAGGATGTTGATGTTCTAATTTGGAAGCACTCGCTATCACATACACACACAAACATGTCTGCCCTATCAGCATCAGGTTAGAGCTGCTGAGGGATGGGCTCTGCATCTGTCACGTAAATACTGTATAACACTGATGTTCATGATTTGGCTGTGACACGCTACTACACAGTCTCTCCAGGATTTCGTTATTTTGTGATCACAGAAAGGAACGGAGGATCTTGCAGCGGATTTGAGCCAAGACGCGTCATGTGACGTCACGTCATCACGACATGCAGTCAGCCAAAGCCCTCTTCAATTCACGTGTCCAACATGAGTACAGCTAAAAGGTCTCATTTACCAACAAACATCACCACGAAAGAATTTCCTGTGAATTGCAATTTCGCCAATTCAAGTAGTAGAGTACAGTATAGATGTAGATATTACCAAGGATTATGTAGTGACTGAAAATAACAATGTCCTGGACACTGTGGTTCGTATTGAGGAAAAATGACCCAGAGAGGGTTTATGTACATCGCTTTCATTAGTTTAAATGGTCTGCACTTATATAGCGCTTTTTAACCTTAGCGGTTCTACAAAATGCTTTACACTGTGTCTCATTCACCCATTCACACACACACACACACACACACACACACACACCAGTGGTAGCAGAGCTGCCACGCAAGGCGTTAACTTTCCTTCCAGAGCAACTTGGGGTTCAGTGTCTTGCCCAAGGACACTTCTGCATGTGGAGTCACGTGGGCCGGGAATCGAACCGCCAACCCTACGATTAGTGGACAACCCGCTCTACCACCTGAGACACAGCCTCCCCATAAAGTTTATTGCTTTGAAATGAAATTGGAAAACCAAAAAATAAATAAAAAAAATATTGACTCATCTTTTATTGATTCTACATGTTTATGAAATATTTATGAATTGAAATTTCATTTGACCGTGAACAGAGTCGACCTGGAAGCTAAAGCTAAAGCGTGCCATTCTCCAGGTTAAGCTGTGTACTCCGGAACCTTATTCTGTTTTCATATAAGATATGATATGAATGGACTCAGCATATGAAGAAAATACGGTTTGGATGATTGAAATATTCTTAAATTGCAGCACCTGGTAAATCTTTTTTTTTTTTTCAGGCTGCTGAAAGTCATTCATTCATCTTTAGTGACCTCTTTATTCCAATCAGGGTTGCAGTGGATCTGGAGCCTGTGCCAGGAACACTGTGAGTGACGTGGGAATACAACCTGTATTGGTTGTCAGTTTATCTCAGGGAACTTTGCATACACACATTCACACACTCATTCACACCTAGGGGTGTGACTTTCAACTTAGCCAAATCACCTACAGGCATGTTTTATGGAGATGGGAGGAAACCTATGAAGTCAGAGGAAACCCACATAGCTAGAGCGGGTTATCCACCACCCTCAGGGTTGGCAGTTTGGTTCCTGGCCCACACAAAGTGTCCTTGGGCAAGACACTAAACCTCAAGTTGCTCCCATTGGCGGGCTAGCTCCTTCCAATGCAGCTTTGCTATCGTTGGTTTGTGTGAATGGGTGAATGAGAAACAGTGTAAAGTGCATTGTACAACCGCTAAGGTCAAAAAGCACTATATTAGTGCCCTTCCTTTTACCATTTACCATATGTGGAAAACCTGCACAGGAACTCCACACAAACAGTAACTTGATTGAACCCGTGAACCTGTGGTGGGTTGTGCTATATATGTTATGATAAAAATTTACATGGACTCCAATCAGACATAAGTTTCTTCATGTAGATATATGCCAAAAATGAACTCGATGAATAAAGAAGTTGTTTGTGGAATCTCTATATAGTCATTTTATGGTCATATTTTATACGCAACAAGGATTGCCGTACAAGGGCCACCGTATGAATGGAGAGGGGAGAAGATTAAATGTCTGGTTTATACTCAGAAAGAATTGCTCATACTTTTCAAATCGGAAGCTTCCCAATCCAGTCAGGAGAATGATTTCAATACGTTCTTCTTTTATCAACGGCGTTCTTAAAGGTTATCTGAAAAATATACATATATAAATATATATTATATATATATATATAAACTAAGTATGAAACATTTTGGAAGACCTTTTGCTAAAGAAAAAGTGTTCATTTCCGCTATGTATGGAGACTTTTGGGACACCCTGTCTATTGATCATATTCCAACTACCTTAGAAGCAGAGACACATTTTCATTTATTTGCTGGTCCCAAAAAATGGTGCTGAACAAAAAACAGGTCTTAATACCTGCATCCATTATAATTATTATTATTATTATTTTTTTAATGGCATTTGGCAGATGCTCTTATCCAGGACAACTTACATTTGTCCCATTTACAACAGTTGAGTTGAGCAGTTGAGGGCTAAGGGCTTTGCTCAAGGTCCCAGCAGTGGCAGCTTGAATGCTGGGATTTTGAATTTGTGATCTTCCGAGCAGTAGCCCGATGTCTTAACCAAGGAGCTACTGCTGTATTTCCATGTGAGAAAGCCAGTTAAAGTAGATGTGTGACTGTTTGTGTGTTTGTGTCCTCTTCATTTTTTTCTGTCTGGTGTAAATTGGCCCCTATTTCCTGCTCTGAAGCTCAAGGTGCCTATTTTCTCACTGCAGCACCACTCTCATGTGTGTGTGTGTGTGTGTGTGTGTGTGTGTGTGTGTGTAGAGTTGAAAGAGAAGACCGTGGACTTTCCTGAACCCTATTGTCTCAGGCATATGGGTCAGACTAGTTGCTAACTGTTAGTAATTAGCCCCCGCCGTCACCTCCCCTCACACAGTGCAGGCATGTGTGGCTCAGAGATGTGATTATTCAAAGGACTGCCGTTTGTGTGTTGCCTGCTTTAGAGATGCAAATAGAGCTTTATTCAAACATAGGCCGAGGAGGAGGGGACAGACATATGCAGCCTCCTCAAGGCATGCACGGACTTGTGTGTGTGTGTGTGTGTGTGTGAGAGAGAGAGAGAGAGAGAGAGAGAGAGATAGAGAGATAGCATATAGAGCATATAGAGTATATAGAGTATAGATGGAAGGATACTACTGATGAGTGTGTGTGTGTGTGTGTGTGTGTGAGAGAGAGAGAGAGATAGAGAGATAGCATATAGAGCATATAGAGTATATAGAGTATAGATGGAAGGATACTACTGATGAGTGTGTGTGTGTGTGTGTGTGTGTGAGAGAGAGAGAGAGATAGAGAGATAGCATATAGAGCATATAGAGTATATAGAGTATAGATGGAAGGATACTACTGA